>BLBF01020111.1:56416-71526 GCA_015471245.1 Laticauda colubrina | reverse complement strand
AGCAAAGTAACCAAACTCAGAGAGCACTAAGTATTCTACATTTAAGTACCTGGACAGATAGGGAGATTTTTGCCTAAGGACATTAACTTCATTGGTCCAACTCTGTTGGGAGAGAGAAAGCACCTATTTCATATATTTAATTGTTATGAAAATATCTAAAAAATAAATGCTGAGAATAATTAAATTGTGATCTCAGATAATGTTTCAATTAATATTTCATTTTAAGGATTCTCAGTTATTGGTAAGTAGTATTTTAATACTTATTTCACAAATGATGATGATTTTTTCATTTATATTAAATAGCAAACACAACAATTTATCTTCTGGATATATGTGGAATTTAACTGAATTTTATCCTTTATAGAATGTTTCAAAAGTTTTTATACATTTTGTTAGTCAAGAGGATTATACTGAATCCTGAAAAAGAATTTATTGCTCCATAGATCAAATACTGGATTAAAAATGTGTAACCTTTCAATTTTTGAAAAGGTTGAGATTTTTTTTCCATTTTATTTCGAATAAAAATAATAAGTTAGGTTTCCCTTTGGTATATTTTGTATTTAATATTTTTCAAGAAAAAAAATTATGTATGATATAAAGTACTGTATTTATTTATTTCCCATGCTTATAAATTGTACAAATAACTTAAGGTGGATGTTTATGGAAATTCTCAGTCATCCAGGACATGGTTGTCCCAAAGGTATTTTCAAGAGGCAACTGGACTTTCTGGTTTTTGTTGGAACACATTTTGCTTCTCACCCAAGAAGCTTCTTTAGCTCTCAGAGGTTCAGTTCAGTATTACCATTTTAGTTTGTTTACCACTATAGTTTGTTTACTATAGTGTTTGTTTGTTTTTCTAATTACAGCATTAGATATAGAATCACCATCTTGCAATAATGCTTATTTTGCAATAATGCTACTCTTCAGTTCAGCTGGATAATTTAACTTCTTTTAACTTCTCTTCTTCCTCTCCAACTCTCCTGTGTCTCATTTTACTTTTGTCCTCAATATACTCTTGCCTTTAACTCAAGAATTCATTTCTGTTGAGATAGTAAAGGCAGTCTCTTTTCATCAAGATCTACTTTTTCCACTTACATTCAATTTGGTCATTACTTAAGTCTATTTATAAAATAGTGAAGAAGCAGAAATTCGAGTTTTTTAGCACAATTTGCACCTTCTTAAGTGTTTGAAGAGATGAAATGGTAATATGCAGTTAAATGTTTCTCATCAGACCCTTATTCTGCCATTCTTTGTATTTTTTATTTGTTTTCTTTAGGAATCCATGGCTATTAGCTTTCTAAATGTATGTTAAAAAGCTGAATAGGTACATTAATTGTCCTAGAATATATTAAATTGTGGAACACCCACACATAAAAAAGCACACCCACACCCAAAAAAGAATGAACAAAAATTTGCAACAAAAATCAAAAATAATAATAAAAAGTTTCTTTCAACATATAAATAGCAAGAAAAAATTCAAGGAAACAGTCCACTAAAGAGATAGCAAGGAAGTAAAAGCAGTAGAGGGAAAGCAGAGGTGTTCAACTCTTTATTTGCATCAGTTTTCAGACAAAAAGAAACTATAGCCCAATCTACCAAAAACATCTGTAAAAGACAGACTAGAAATAAAAATTAAAACAAGCAAGAAAATAGTAAGACAACACCTGACTTTGATGAATATAAAACACAGGGATCGGATGGAATACATTCCAGAGTTCTGTTGGAGTTGACATATAGTCTCAGAAACATTGTATCATATCTTTAAAAAATCTTGGAGCACTAGGAGATTGGAAAATAAGTAATGTGGTTCCCATCATCCAAAAAAAAAAAAAAAAAAAAAGGAGGGGAAACCAAGAAACTACAAAGCAATCAGCCTAACATCAATACCTGGGAAGATACTGGAAGAAATAATCAAAAAATAAATATGTGAACATATAGAAACAAATAAAGTTAGAACTAGTAGCCAGCATGGGTTTGTTAAAAACAGATCATGCCAAACCAATTTTATTTCATTCTCTGACAAACTGACTAAATTAGTAGACCAGTGAGATACTGTGGACATAGCATATTTAGATTTCAGCAAGGCATCTAACAAAGTAAACCACATCCTACTTCTTCATAAACTAGAAAAATGTGGGATAGACAGCATCACCACCAGATGGATTTGTAACTGAATGACAAACCATCAATGTGTAGTCCTTTAATGGTACTACACAGAAGGAGGTAAGCAGTGGGATACTACAAAGTTCTGTCTTAGGCCTGGTACTCTTCAATATCTTCAAAAATGAAGCAACCTAGAATTGAGGAAAAACTTCCTAACAGTGAGGATAATTAACCAGTTGAACAGCTTTTCTTCAGTCATTGTGGGTGCTTCATCACTCGAGGTTTTTAATAAGATACTGGATAGTCACATGTCTGAAATAGTATAAGATTTCCTGCTTGAGCAGGGGACTGGACTAGAAAACCTAGAATAGAGTTGGAAGGTCCCTTCCAGCTCCATTCTGATTCTGAATCTAACATGGCAAAGCATGTTGGCACTCTATGCTGTAATTGTTAACACGCAATTGACTGGATTGAAACATAGTTTTCTGAATCACAGCTGATGCTAAGCCATAATTTATTGTTTACAAACCACAATTGCTGGGTTCACATATCTTTAAAACAGATGTTTTCTAGCACAATGATCCTCTAAAATGGTAAATTGCTACAATCCCCTAAACAAATAAATTTAAGAATAAATCAAGAAATAAATTGCTGCAATTAGTGGGTGGTTTCAACAGATCTATGTATGTATTTTTTAAAAACTCTGAGCTTGCTGTCTCTTTAATTGGGCAAGCCTGCCATGAACTTGCCCAGACAAAGAAAGATGAATTTTAACAGTTCTGTTTTGCCAGTGAAAAAAGAAAGTCTTGAGGTACAGACTCACCATTATACCTTCCTTAAACTGAAATCAAATCATATTTCAGCTTAATATGATATGTTATCAGATCTGCTGGGAATATATATGCATATACATTTTATGTATATACATTTTAGGGCAATATTTTTCAACCTCATCAACCATAAAATATGTGGACTTCAACTCCCTGAATTCTACAGCCAGAAGGATGGGAGTTGAAGTTCATACATCCTAAAGTTGCTGAAGTTGAGAAACACTGTTCTATAATCAATAAATATGCCTTCAGCTAATGGATTTACAAAAATGAAGCTTAATGGAATATATCCGCTGCATATTTTATTTTATATATTAACATGCCAGATGTATTTGATATTTTTTCTTTATTTCAGATATACTTGAGTGGTTCTTTTGCTACCTCCTAGATATGGTTTAAATTATATCTTGACACTTCAGATACAAATGATTCTTTAGATGCAATGAACTTTTATATACTAAAAAAGAGAAAAAGAAAAAAAACAATATTTTTTCAAATGCCAATCTTCCAGAAACACTTGCTAAGTCAAATTTACTTTGTATCTCCCTTGTAAATGGATGCCTAGTGCACTCTACATTTCTACTGTGTAATCTAAGAGTTTTGTTACCAGAGAAGCAGGTGCTATTTTGTTTGTTTCAGCAAAATTGTTGAATATTGCAGCAACTTAAGCAATGGTAAACATATAACATTGGAATATGAACAGGTGCATGCCCCCCTAATGTTATGGATATTATTAGGATGTGTATTTGCATATTAATATTTATATCTAAATTATGCAGTTTAGTGTCACTTGTGAGCAGCTGTTTCAGGATAGAAAACTTCTGGTAAATTAGAAGAAGGGTTTCAAAGGGTGTTAAAAGATGGCAAGTTCTTGTAGGGCTTTTTTTTCCAAGAAAACTTAAAGTTCATTTCTGAGCCAAACTTACACACATTTTTGCATCTGTTATCTTGTATTATATCCTTATTTATCTATAAAGAGAGGGGTTTGTGCTTAAATTCTGATGGAACTTTCCACTTATGAAGCAGAAGGAAGCTGTGTGCTGATGATGGTAAGCAAATTGCTATATAATATTGAAAATTCTAGATTCCTAAGATCTAATATTTAGTTTTATATAAAGGGATTATCTCTAAATAGGGTTTTTCCAAATTCTAAGCATATATAGATTTTTATTTATTTCTTTGATAAACTGTGATTAGAGCAACAAACCATCTAGTTTTATAATTTGTATATCATTTCTATTTTATGTGCATGCCAAGAAACTATCTAATTTTCTAATTGTAAAATCTCTACACTTGTGAATTTGGAAATAGTTCTGCTTTTCCTACAGGAAGAATTCTATTTGGCCTAGATTTACTATCCTCAGAAAAACTTCTCCAAAATTGAAACTATGTTGGTTTACACTTCTCTAAAATATTATCTATTATGCAAATTCTAAAAACTACTCAAAGCAAGTTGAGAGAACGTTATCCCTCAATGGTCTTCTGTCCTTAAGACATCAGTTCTTTGGACTGGTTTTCTATGTTTACATATATTTTAACATCTGCTCGATTATTTTAACACTCCAGAGCAAATATAACATTAGTCCCTGTGAAAGCATTGCAGCCAACCTAATTAGCATTTTGCACTGGGTTTAGAAAATATAGAAAACTCTTTGGGGAACATAAGTAAAAGAACATCCCATTTTACTTGTTCGGTATTACTTTTAGATATGCATAGGGTTGCAATTGAAAATATATGTGTCTGGCACAATAACCTAAAGATCAGAACATTGTTACAATCTGCAATATCTGAATCAAGTCAGAATAGAACATTGCTTAGAACCATAGAACACTAAAAAGCAACCATGGAAGAGCAGGCTGCTTAAATATAATGCAGGTACCTGCTTTCCTCCTTCCCATTTGAACTTTTTCCCCAATGTTAGCCCTATAGTTTTGCCAAACAATTGGCAACACTGACACAGATATGGAAGCCTTAAAAACAGTTAAATAGTATAAGGTGTTTTTTTTCTTGAAAGGTAGTTGATGTTTCAGAAGAAAAGAAAGTGTAGAGGCACAGCAGAGAAAAGCAAAATGTGGAAAGGTGCAAGTGCTTTACATCTTGGGCATTAACAGAGAAAATAAAAGCAGAAGAAATCCCAGAATGAAATTAAAACAGAAGGCAGAATTGTGAGAAGAAAACATTTCTCTGTAATAATATAGAATGTAGTACAGCTGTAAAGAACAAAATATAATAATATAATAATTATAGAGCATAGTGAAGAAAGTGTCTATCATCTGTCTGTCTGTCTGTCTGTCTATCTATCTATCTATCTATCTATCTATCTATCTATCTATCTATCTATCTATCTATCTAATATATATGGTCATCTAGCTCCAGGTGGCTTATAGAATGAAAACTTCAGATAGAAAATCCAGTAAACTTTTACATACACACTTATCAGTGTGGGATTCATTTTTTTTTTTTTTACTACTAGTTCTGTGGGCATGGGTTGGTGGACATGGCAGGGGAAGGATACTGTAAAATCTCCAGTCAGAGGTGGTATTTGCTGGTTCTCTGAACTACTCAAAATTTGCACAACCGGTTCTCCAGAACTGGTCAGAACCTCCTGAAAACCATCTCGGACACATATCCATTGAATAACAATCAGACAAAATATAGGACAGAGACAATATAATATACTTGTATATCACTTTTTATCTTGTTTTTTTCAAAATATTTCCTTAGATCAAGATTTTAAAAACTGTCTATCCAGAGTGTTAGCAATTTATCAACCAATTAGTTGGATTGGCAATATATAAACCAACAATGTATGTTTTGTACCTTTAAGACAAAATCACTGTATTGATTTATACTATATTCTGATTGGTTGGTTATATTGCAAATTACCATAAGAGGGAGCTGGAGATCATAGCTTGTTCTCTCTGACATTCTGTCTCTCTAACATTCTGTCCATCTGACATTCTGTTGCTATCTAAGATTCTCTGTTGTATACATGCTGTGCTTATACTTTGATATTTTTGTTTACTGGAAATGACAAAGGCAACCAGTAAGAAGACTTTGTAATTGGATATTCTTTGGACTGCAAAACGTATATGTAAACTTTAACTCAATTTAGTGTATTTGTGTGTGGCTGAATAATTATTCATAACTACTCTCATAACGTTTTCATGTGCATATCCTTGTTACTCAAGGGTTAATCCCATGTCACACTGGCCAACGGATGCAAAAAGGACACAGCGGACGAGCAAAATGTTCCATCCATTGTTATCCGCTCTCAAAAGGGGCAAAAATTTGCATAACCGGAGTGGATAACACGGACAGGGGGAGAACGCAGGGTGGATGCAAAGTGGATGCTGAACGGAAGCCCAGCGGATAGAAGCAGATGGGAGTAGATGGCACATCTGCAGGGCTTCCGGGGGGCCTCAGCAAAGCAGACATGGAACGGATATAGCGGATGCAGAACAGACGGCAAACGGATAAAGCGGATGCACAGCAGATGCACAGTGGATGCACAGCGGAAGCCTAGTGGATGCCTGGCGTTAATTGTGCATGTGGGGAGGATGCATTGCATCAGCCCCGCGGATATAACGGAAGCAGCTCGGAAGCAGGTTGCCATTCAGAGGAAAGACCTGCTGCTGGACACATCGACTGCCTTGCCTGCCCTGCCTGCATGTCTGCCTGCCAGCCTTGGTGCCAGCCTTCCTGCCAGCCTTGCTGTCTGCCTTGGTGCCTGCCTCCCTGCCAGCCTTGCTGCCAGCCTTGGTTTCTTCCAGCCTCCCTGCCAGCCAGCAACCCCACAACCATGCGGAAGCACAGCAAGCCTCAGCCATCTGCTGCCAGCCCTGGCAAGAGGGACAGGGCTACCATCCAGTCCCCTGGCCCTCACTCTGGTTCTGCTGGGGCTTCTGCAGCACGGGCTCGCTCTTCTGGGGCTGGTGCTTCTGCTGCTTCTGCTTCTGGAGGAGCTGATGACAAGCACTCCAGCACCAGCCACCTCCACAGCACCTGGACCCTTCACCCCTGAGACTGAGCGACCAAGAGGAGTGCCACAGACTCATTCTTGTCTTATAGCTTGTTGTTAATAAAGTCTATTTATGATTCACACACTTGCTTCATTTCTTTTTTTTAATAAAGTCTTGGTGGAAACTTTTAGAAATGGTTTAAGCCTTTGCATGCTTGTGGGATGGGTAAGGATAGCAGTGGGATGGGCAGGGATACCTTTGGGATGGGTAATAGCTGTGGGATAGATAAACCTCCAGTGCAAGCATAGTGGGACTGTATGGTCCACCCTCCCAGGTGCCACACCTATGGCCCTTTATTATCAATAACAATATAATCAATCGTCCACACATGTCAACATAAACACAACTCTTTATTGTAGGGTCACTCAACATACATGGCCCAATCTCATCCGTGTGATGAGACAGGCTGAAGGAAGCATCCATTAAGCATTTACCATCCTGTCTTGCCACTCCGCTGCTCCAGCTGGGGAGTTGTACCAGTGTTTCAGGAGGTTGCGCTGCTTCTTCGCCTCACGTGAGGCTCTGTTGGGGCCTTGCACATCCTGAAGTGTCGATCAGGTTTTGCCCTTGCCTCCATTCCCCAGCCTCCATGTCCCCATTGCCTTGTTCATGGTCCACAAGCCTGTTCTGCAAGACTGGGTAGCGGGTGCGCATGAGATTGTGCAGGATGCAGCAAGCTTCCACGATCCTCCTCATGGTCTCTGGGCTATGCTGCATGTTGGTGAGAAGTACCTGGAACCTGTTGGCCAGGATGCCAAAGGCGTTCTCCACCACCCGCCTTTCCCTGAACAGCCTGTAGTTGAAGATCCTCTCTTCACGGGTGAGGTATTTGGAGGTGTAGGGCTTCATGAGGTAGGTTGTGAGGGAGAAGGCGTCATCCCCCATGATGAAGTAGGGCACATCTTGTGTGTCGTTGGGCAGCGGGTCTGGATCTGGGAAGCCCACCATGAGGTTGCTTTCCAGCCCCTCCTTGAGGTGACTGGCGTTGTATACCTGGGCATCTGAAGATGAGCCGTTGCCTGAAGCATCGATGTACATGAACTTGTAGTGAGCATCGTGCATGGTGAAGAGGATGATGCTGAAGAAGCCCTTGTAGTTGTGATAAGTGGACCCTGACTTGGCTGGCCCTTTGCAGGCCACATGCTTGCCATCTATGGCTCCAACGGTGTGGGGGAAGTTCCACCTCTGATACCACTGCTCTGCAACTTTTTTCCAGCCTCCTTCAGTTGAGGGGCACTGGAGGAGCTCCTCCATGTACTCTTCGATGATGGCCTGCACCACTTCTCTGACCACAAAGCTGATGGTGCTGGGTGGCACCCTCCAGCTGTACTGCATGCTCCTGTAGGTGGTCCCTGAGGCCAGGTGGTGCAGAGTGAGTGTCACCTTAAGCCCAGGTTCCAGGCTGGGCGGGAAGTTGGTGTTTGTCTTGCTGAACCTGGGTGTCAGGCGCTGCACAACTTCGTCAAACATGGCTGGAGGCATCCTCATGAAGTTCTGGAATGCCCGAGTGTCTTCGCTCCTGAGCTCCACCATCAGCTTGTTGTACAGTCCATCCTCTGCTCTACTGGTGAACCATCTTTGGACCCAGACTTTTTTTGGGTGCCTCCTTTTCTTCCCGTAGTAGAGTTCACAGAGCCTGTAGATAGTTTCGCACTGTTGCAGAAGGATGGTGGCTGCCGAAAGGACTTTGTCACAATCCACGGTGGACATGACTGAATGTTGTGGAAGAGGATGAGCCAGATGAAGGCTGTAGAGGTCTGCACTGCTGGGCTGATGTTCTGAAAGTGAGATGCAGGCGAGTTGCTACCACTTTTTATAGGCAGTTTAGGTTTTCCTCTGGGTATCCTCTAGGCATCCTCTAGGCATCCTGTAGATATCCTTAATATCCAAGATAGGTCCCCTCTGCAAACATTTTTTCCATTTTAAAAGCTTTGTTTCCGTTCTGCATCCGCTAGGCGTCCGTTCTGCATCCGTTCCGCGTCCGTTCCGCTTCCTCCCTGCGTCCGGGCGGATGCGAGTTACGCGGATGCACAGTGGATGCCTAGCGGATATAGCGGATGCGTATAAGATGCGTAGCGGATGCGTAGCGGATGCAGAACGGACGAACTGGATACATTTTCTGTGCAAAAGTTTTAGGCAGCCCAAAACTTTTGGAGCGGATGAAACAATCAAAAAAGGATGCTGGACAGATAGAGAGGAAGCAAAACGGAGGCAGTGAGTACAGAATGGGTACATCGCCTTAACCAACAGATGGCAAGGTTTTTTGTCCGTTTTACATCCTCTTTGCATCCGTTGGTTCAGTGTGACATGGGCTTTATTCTGTACATATCATAACATTGGTTATGGGCACAGAGATATATTGAGAATCAATGTCAATATACAGTTTCATATTCAGCCAGCTGATTGTGGTTTATTGTTAAACTACCAGTGGCACAAGAACAGTCAACCAGTATATCCCAGATAGCCCGGTTAGATGGAACAAGCTATGTTTCCTGGTCTATGAAGTGCAGCCTACTTCTGTGTAAAGACAGTTTATGGACTGTAGTTAATAGTCCACTGGATGTAACAACTTGGGAACTATTGAATGATGAAGATAAAAAAAAATAGCTGACTTTAACCAGGACAATGAAAAGGCTCTTAATATAATTGGACTGACACTGAGTAATCAGCTGTTAGTCCATATTCATGGTGAAGAATCTGCTGCTCGGTGTTGGGACATTTTGAAGAGGATTTATGTTCAATATAGTATGGGTACACACATACACCTGAAATGTAAACTGTTACAAGAGCTACAAGAAAAGGAGCTGATTTTCTCGGAGTTGCATCAAGTTTACATCATTCTTTCTTCTTTGGATGAAACTTTGATGATTATGTGTCTTCACTGGAAGTTTTAATCAGAGGTTAACTTACACTGACTTGCATAACCAGAAGACTGTTAGAAAAGTCAAGAAGAAGACAGGATAGAAATCAAATGAGAGAAAGATAACCACAGGAAGAAAAACTGTCTTTAATTGCCTATATTGTTAGGAAATGTTTTTTCTTGTGGTTTGAAAGGTAATATAGCCAGATACTTTAAAAAGGGTAAGAAACAGAATGCTATTAATATACAGAGAGCGTATAAAGATGTTAGTTTAGCCATATCAAGTACAACTACAAGTGTAAACCATGATATATGGATAATTGACAGTGGAGCATTGCAATGTATAACTAAAAGTAAAGAGAGGTTTGTGAACATGACAAAGAGTAAACAGCATGTATTATTACCTAATGGATTGAAATTGAAAGTATCTGGAGAAGGTTTTCCATATTGTTCATGTATTAATGAACGTTTACCAATGTTATATGTACCTAGACTGATATTTAACTTGCTATGTGTAAGAGCAATGGTAAAAGCAGGATTTGTTGTAACCTTTCAGGGAGATAAATGTTTAATTGAAAAACAGGGTGAAAGCATTACAGCAAGATTGGATAATGGTTTGTTTCTGTCAGCCTTCTAGATTTTCTCCCTTTGCTTTGCATCTTTCGGTTGTCATAAGTAATGGGGGGAAGGAGGGGAATGGTTATGGGAAGTGAGCTGGAGGTGTTGCAAACCAGAACTGTATAAACTGGGGTGTGTGTGTGCATTCCTTCTATTCTATGCTATGTGCAGCTGCAACCCTTTATCAAACTATCCCAAGGTCAACGGACAGACGCCTCATCACCACCTGGAGATACTCACATGATGACATACACAACTTTTAATTGGATGAGCCAACTGAACTATTGGGGGTGGGAACATTGCCATTACTTTGCATATGTGATTTATGCGCCCATTTTCTCAGATTCAGAATTCTTTTGTTGCTACCACTTGATTTCCATACAAGATATCTTTTCTCTGATTAAAGGAGTCTAAGTATTTCTTTCTTGGATTTTGAGTGGCGCACCACCTGACATTATTCTGAATCACTACATTACCAGACCACCCAGAGAATTAATAAAGTTTCTTCTGAAGGGTCTGAACACAATGTCAAATCCCGCCAGTGACCAAGAAGACCTGGGAGCAACTGGAGGACAAGATTCTCTGCTGCTAGAGGAAGCAGGGGAAGCCGACTTGTTAGCAGTACTAAATTTTGGGAAAAACCCAGCTGTAAAACCCAAATGGTCCCTGGGAGTCGGTTGGAAGGATCCTGAAGAAAAGCCTCCTCCAGGAGTGACCAATACCATCGGCATGGAAGAGAGAAGCCATGGCAGGAGAAAGAAAGAAAGAATTTTTTCCTAACTCAAGCCCTGCATCTTCTAAATGAAGCTATCGGAGAACCTCAAACTGAACAAAGGTATGAGGGAGAGGAGGGGGAGGTAGCCCCAGCCAGAAGAATCAGAGCAGCAACCCCCATAAATCAATCTGGGCTAGCGCAACAGGCAGCAGCAGCCCAGGGTCCTCCAGTGGGAGGGATAATTGCCAGAAGATGGAGAAGTCCAAAGGTGCCTCCATTGGAAGTAAAATATGGGGGGTATCCCAAGGAGTTAGGATTCTTCCTGGCACAAGTCTGGAGCCATATGGAGGAATATGGAGGGGATTTTTCCTCAGAAGCAATCAAAGTTAGATGTGTTACCATGGCTCTGGAGGGAACAGCTGCAGAGTGGATGGTGACTTTGCGTAATGATAATGTCCCTCAGCTGTTGAATTATGACCTGTTCATGACTATGCTGCGGGCCAGGTTTGAAGATCCACTTGCTGAATGAAAGGCCAGAATTAGGATGAAGACCATAAATCAGGGGCAGAGATCAGTGGCTGACTACACCCAGGAATTTATAGAGTTGGTGTGTCATATTCAAGGCTGGTCCCAGGAAGCCCTGATAGAAGCTTTTAAAGATGGGTTAAACGAAGATGTATATCAAATCTGTATTGCCAGAAGAGACCCTAATGAGCTGCAGCTGCGGTACATGCTGGCAGCAGAGGTGGAAATTGATCTGACCCAAAACAGAGGCTGGGGGGGTTTGGTTGGAACAAGTCCTACCCCACCAGCCCTCGAGAAAGCTTAAAACCTCAAAAGGAAGAAATGGCAGCAAAACCCAAGACCATTGCTTGCTTCCGATGTGGGAAGAAAGGTCATCAGGATGCAGATTGCCATGCCAAGCTCGAACCAAAGGGGGCACCAGGAGGAGGAAGAAAACCTGAAAAAAACCCAGCAAAGCCTCACGAAATGACACTCAAAGCAGAGGAGGTTGTAGAGATCGCTCCTCCAAAACGAGAGGAGCTGGGAACTCCAACCTCTTCTGAAGAGAGTGAATCTGAATCGGAAGACGACTCACTGGTAAGTCCAAACAAGGGCCCTATGACCATTCCAGTGAGATTAAGGGTACCCATGTCAGGAGCCAAAGGGGAAATGCTGGCCTTGTTAGACTCTGGGTGCACAAGGTGTGTAATCAGCTTGGAGGTAGTGGAGAAAATGGGTTTAAGGCTAAAAACTTTAAAAACGCCCATAGCCTTTTGCCAATTGGATGTATCGGTAGCTGGGGGCTGCCCTGCACATTTCATAACGGAACCTATAGAAATGACGATGGAGAAGCATAGAGAGACTTTGTGTTTTATTGTGGCTCCTGGGATGGAGCGGCTCCTAATACTGGGGTTGCCTTGGCTCCAGAATTGGAACCCCCATGTTGATTGGAGGAAAGGGTCATTGTGCATATGTATTGACCAGCGCCCCGAAGGGGAGGGGAATCTAAGCCAAAACTCAAGAATCCCACTGAACTGGCCTTCACTGGCACTGAGAACCTGAAGTGGGAGGAGAAAATTCTGGAGGAATATTGAGACTTAAAGGAGGTATTCAGTGAGAAGACCTCGGATGAGCTTCCACAGATTGTAGTATTGAAATCTTACCTGGGGTGAAACTCCCAAAACCGAAGCTGTACTCGATGACACCGCAGGAGCTAGAAGAGCTGCAGTCATTTATCGATAAAAACTTGGAACGTGGTTTCAACCAATCCCCTAGACCCCGGGTAGCAGCCCCAGTATTGTTCCGTGAAAAGAAAGATGGCTCCCTTCGTTTATGTGTTGACTATAGAAACTTGAATGCTATTTCGGTGGAAAACGTGTACCCCCTCCCCTTGATGAAGGACATGTTGGTCCACTTGGCCAAAGGGAAATTTTTTAGGAAACTTGACTTGAGAGAAGCATACTACTGGGTTCGAATTCAGGAAGGGGATGAATGGAAAACTGCTTTTAACTGTCCAATGGGTTGTTTCCAATTCAACATTCTTCCATTTGGCCTACAGGAGGGGCCTGCAGTATTCATACAAATGATGAGTCAGGTGTTGCATGAACATCTATACAAAGGGGTGTTGGTTTATCTTGATGATACCCTTATCTACACGGAGACTCGTGATGAACATGTGAAACTAGTGCGGTGGGGTTCTGGAAAAATTTCGAGCCGCTAAGCTGAATGCAAAGTTGTCCAAGTGTGAATTCCACCAGGAAAAAAATGACTATTTAGGTTATCGCCTCTCACATGAAGGCATAGAAATGGATCCAGGGAAGGTTCATGTCATTTTGAAATGGGCACCTCCCCACACCAGGAAACAACTTCAAAGTTTCTTGGGGTTCACTAAATTTTACCATCAATTTATCCCTGCTTTTCTCAAGATAGCAATGCCTATCACAAATCTCCCAAAAACCAAAGGAAAGGTGAAACCAAAGCCTAGTAAACCACTGGAGTGCTTCATGGAATGTCAATCCGCTTTTGAAAAGCTGAAACGACTGTTTACTGCTGAAACTCAAGCACCCAGACATGGATGCTCCTTTTGTAATCCAAGCTGATGCTCTTTTTGTAATCCAAATGATGTAGCATTTGGGGCGGTGTTACTACAAGCAAATGAGATGGGGACGCTGCAACTGTGTGCATATACTTCCTGTAAACTAACTAAAACCGAAAGAAGATGGGCCATCTGGGAAAAAGAAGCTTTTGCGGTTCGCTGGGCTCTGTTAACCTGGAGGCATTTCTTCAAAGGGGCAAAACATCCATTTGAGGTGTGGACGGATCATAAAAATTTGGTGGCTTTGAAAACACCTCAGAAGCTATCTCCCAAGCAAGTTTGCTTGGTGCAGTACTTTAAACACTTTAATTTTTCATTGAAGTACATTCCAGGGTGGAGGAATTTCATGGCGGATGCTTTATCAAGATTACCTCAATATAATAGTGTTCGCCAAGAAGTGGTATGGCCGATTATCTCAACCAAACAGTTGGCAGCTCCAGTGGTTACCAGAGCCCAGAAAAAAGAAGGAGGTTGATTTATCAAATGGTTTGACTGAACAATTAAGAGATGCTCTGAAACTTGATTATTGGTTCCTTGCTCACTCAAATAACTGTACGGTTAGAGATGGATTGCCATGGGTGGGGGCCAAATTATATGTGCCAGCGAAGCTGAGAAGCCAAATATTACAGCAAGCTCATGATTCTAAAGCTGCTGGTCATTTTGGATTTGTGAAAACCTTACACTTGGTTAAAAGGCAATTTTGGTGGCCTACCTTGAAAAAAGACATTGAATCTTTAGTAGCTAGTTGTCCTATTTGTGCTTCAGCCAAACAGCCTCCTGGTAAACCAGCAAGATAACTACAAAATGTGGCTAGACCAACTGCTCCATGGAAGGAAACTCTATGGATTTTATAGTGGAATTACCAGAAAGTGGAGGGAATACAGTTATTTGGGTAGTAACTGATTTGCTTTCCAAACAGGAACACTTCATACCTTGTCCGAAAATCTCATCTGCAAAAACATTGGCTAAACTGTTTATTTTACATATCTACAGGTTACATGGGGTTTCTGAATGCATAATCTCAGACAGGGGTGTCCGGTTTACCTCAAACTTTTCGAAGGAATTCCTGAAGTTATTGGGTTCTGCCCAGGGCTTAAGCTCTGCCCACCATCCACAAACCAATGGGGCTTGTGGGAGGACTAACTCAGCATTGAAACAATATCTTCGATGTTATATAAATTATCAGCAAGATTATTGGACTGACTTATTGCCATTCGCTGAGGTGGCATATAATTATTCGGTACATAGTAGTACTGGGTTTACTCCATTTAAAGTGACTTTGGGACAAGACTTTGGATCCATATCTGAGCTTCCATGGGAGAAACCTAACATTCAGTCATTAGATGAATGGATAGCACACCT
>BLBF01020111.1:30802-56016 GCA_015471245.1 Laticauda colubrina | reverse complement strand
AGGTGTGCTATCCATTCATCTAATGACTGAATGTTAGGTTTCTCCCACGGAAGCTCAGATATGGATCCAAAGTCTTGTCCCAAAGTCACTTTAAATGGAGTAAACCCAGTACTACTATGTACCGAATAATTATATGCCACCTCAGCGAATGGCAATAAGTCAGTCCAATTATCTTGCTGATAATTTATATAACATCAAAGATATTGTTTCAATGCTGAATTAGTCCTCCACAAGCCCCATTGGTTTGTGGATGGTGGGCAGAGCTTAAGCCCTGGGTGGAGCCCAATAACTTCAGGAATTCCTTTGAAAAGTTTGAGGTTCTCCGATAGCTTCATTTAGAAGATGCAGGGCTTGAGTTAGGAAAAAATTATTTCTTTCCTTCTCCTGCCATGGTTTTTCTCTTCTGTGCCAATGGATATTGGTCACTCTGGAAGGAGGCTTTTCCTCAGGATCCTTCCAACCGACTCCCAGGGACCATTTGGGTTTTACAGCTGGTTTTCCCCCAAGATTTAATTCTGATAACAAGTCAGTTTCCCCTACTTCATCTTGCAGCAGAGAGTCTTGTCCTCCAGTTGCTCCCAGGTCTTCTTGGTCACTGGCTGGATTTGACATTGTGTTCAGACCCCTCGGAAGAAGCTTTATTAATTCTCTGGGTGGTCTGGTAATGTAGAGATTCAGAATAATGTCGGGTGGTGCTCCATTCAAAATCCAAGAAAGAAATACTTAGACTTCTTTAATCAGAGAAAAGATATCTTGTACTGGAAATCAAGTGGTAGCAACAAAAGAATTCTGAATCTGAGAAAATAGGTGCATAAATCACATATACAAAGTAATGGCAGCAGTCCCACCCCCAATAGTTCAATTGGTTCATCCAATTAAAAGTTGTGTATGTCATCATGTGAGCATCTCCAGGTGGTGATGAGGCTTCTGTCTGTTGACCTTGGCATAGTTTGATAAAGGGTTGCAGCTGCGTGTAGCATTGAATAGAAACCTAAGCAATAATGTACACTCCCCCAGTTTATACAGCTCTGGCTCGTAACACCTCCAGCTCACTTCCCATATCCATTCCCCCCTCCCCCCCCCGTTACTTATGACAGCCGAAAGATGAAAAGCAAAGCAAGAAAATCTTAAAGGCTGACATATACTATATTCCGATTGGTTGATTATATTGCAAATTACCATAAGAGGGAGCTAGAGATCATAGCTTGTTCCCTCTGACATTCTGTCTCTCTGACATTCTGTCTCTCTAACATTCTGTCCATCTGACATTCTGTTGCTATCTAAGATTCTCTGTTGTATTTATGCTGTGCTTATACTTTGATATTTTTTGTTTAATGGAAATGACAAAGGCAACCTGTAAGAAGACTTTGTAATTAGATATTCTTTGGACTATAAAACATAAGTGTCCTGGACCGTTTATTAGACTGTGCTATTTCCTGACGTAAACTTTAACTCAATTTAGTGTATTTGTGGGTAGCTGAATAATTATTCATAACTACTCTCATAAACATTTCCATGTGCATATCCTTGTTGCTCAAGGGTTATTCTGTACATATCATAACACCAGGTCCAATGCTTAAGTGCCTGTTCTGAGTCCAGGTCAATCTAATTGGGTAAAAAAAAATATATCTGGCAGTTCTATTTTTAAATAAATGCATGCTTTAATTCTTATTTCCCAAAATCTCAATTTCTCTCAGAAATGAAAACAGCAGGAGCCGCAAAACCGGGGTGAGTGTTGCCAACTCAACATCACTCCCACCCAGTTATATGAGTCACCCATCCACCCTCCCACATCTACCTAGGTTTTGTGGCTCTCAGTGTTTTCTGTGGGAACTGGGTCTTCCTCTCTCTCATTTCTGTTTTTTTTTGTATTTTACCTTCTCAGGACAGGTGAGGAATGACTGGGAGGGGAGGATGAGGGGTGGGACCAGCCAGTGGTGGGCTCACCCAACAGGGAGCCATAGCACAGGGCCCAAAGAGCTGCATGCAGCTCCAGAGCCATGGGTTGCTGACACCCGACCTAGGCCCTAAAACAATAATTTAATCACTAGACTACATACACATTATATTTTTACCTCTCTTAATAGTACCAATACATATGGATTTTCTAGTTTTGTGTATATTTTCTGAATCTAAATCTGATGCTTAGACTTCAAAAACTTATTTATGAATTAATGTACAACGTTTTATGTTATCCCAATACAATATTATAATAAAATGAACTGTATAATTCTCAGAATTTAGTTTCTGGTAAATACCTTAGTGAATATCAAGTAAGTCATTTTGGGTAAACCATACATTTCAGAGGATTAAAGCAAAACTCATCACTGGAGAGTTGAAGGAGAAAATTATCTGATGTCCCTACTTGAAGCTGAACATTCTTTTACATGGAGAGGGAAAGAGATAAGAATGGGCAAGCTGTGACATTTAAGAGATGAGGCAATTCCATGCTACAAAGTTAATGAGGGAAAAAATTATCCAGTTGAACTATTGCACTTTAATTACCATGTTTGACCTTTTCTTTTCTGGCTCTTTTTTCTTCTTTTTCATTCTCTTTGATTCCTTTGTTTCTTTGCGTTTCTTCACTTTTCAAAAACTTATTAACTCAGTATTCTTTTTGAGGTATCCATTTTCTCTTTCTTCTCAGGGAAGGAGATGCCTCTAATTTCTTGTGATTTCCACTTTAAAAATACTTAGTGTAGGACATGATAGTATACTGAGTACTTGTATTTTTAAAATAGAATTTAGTTTTTCTTAAAAGAAAAATATGCTCTTTTTTTTCATTCCATATAGTATGGTTCTAAAAATAAGGTCTGTGTATATGGGGTCGGATTCAGACATAGTCATCTTAAAATAGAGTCACTGTATCAGTGGGATGGATGGATACATAAATAGTATTGTTGGTTTTTTTTCAAATCATCGGTATTAACCTTGACTAATCTAAGCTCCATTTATTCCAGTAAGCCTAGAATCATTGAATCACAAAACTGGAAGGAGTTATCATGTCCAATTCTCTGCTTAGTGCAGGAATGCAAATTAAAGCATTACCAGTAAATGCCTGCCTAAAGTCATATTTATTTAAAAAAAACATGATTTATTGAATATTTTATTGGATTTTACATAGCACTAGTCTATAATGTATGGGTTTCCAAAGTCCTCAAAATGTTAGCAATTTGCATGCAACCTCTTCTAGGTGGCAGCCATTCAACATGTATTAAATATATCAAAGAGCTTTCACAGAGCAGCTTGCTCAAGGACAGAATCACTGCTTTTTTGAAATCCCATCACCTTCTGTTCACTCTATTGTTCAAAATCTGCAGAATGATCTGAATGATCTGTAAATAATTGTACTTATCTCATCTTTGCCTTATTTGTGCTTTATAGTTAAGCCTTCCACAGTTTTTTTTTTTTTCTCTTCTTGTAGATTCAGGACTGGAATCATTTCTAAATTCCTTGTTAGTTACTCATTGCCTGTTAGTATGAGTAGCAGATGTAAGATTACAGCTTCTGCTTTTTATTTGGGTGACTCTATAATGGCAGTATAATTTTCAAAAGACATTAATAGGTCAGCCTTATTTTTGACTGAAATCAGAAGTTCAGTGATCAAGATCATTGTTTTCACTGTGAATAGCTATTGCCTGGATATGAAGTATGTTAAGCCCATGTCACACTGAACCAACAGATGCAAAGAGGATGTAAAATGGACAAAAAAACCTTGCCATCCGTTGGTTAACGTGATGTATCCGTTGTGTACTCACTGCCTCCGTTTTTCATCCTCTCTATTTGTCCAGCATCCATTTATGGACGTTTCATCCACTCCAAAAGTTTTGGGCTGCCTAAAACTTTTGCGTGGAAAATGTATCCAGTTCATCCGTTCTGCATCTGCTACGCATCCGTTACACATCCATTACGCATCCGCTATATCCGCTAGGCATCCACTGTGCATCCGCACAACTCGCATCTGCCCGGACGCAGGGAGGAAGCAGAACGGACGCAGAACGGATGCAGAACGGATGCAGAACGGATGCAGCACGGAAACAAAGCGTTTAAAACGGAAAAAACGTTCGCAGAGGGGACCTATCTCGGATATTAAGGATGTCTAGAGGATGCCTAGAGGATGCCTAGCGGAAAACCTATACTGCCTATAAAAAGGGGGAGCAACTCGCCTGCATCGCACTTTCAGAACAGCAGCCCATCGGTGCAGACCTCTGCAGGCTTCGTCTGTCTCTTCCTCTTCCACAGCATCCAGTCATGTCCACCGTGGATTATAACAAAGTTCTTTCGGCGGCCACCATCGTTCTGCAACAGTGCGAAGCCATCTGCAGGCTCTGTGAACACTACTGTGAGAAGAAAAGGAGCCACCCAAAAAGAGTCTGGGTCCGAAGATGGTTCACCAGTAGAGCGGAGGACGGACTGTACAACAAGCTGATGGTGGAGCTCAGGAGCGAAGACACTCGGGCGTTCCAGAACTTCATGAGGATGCCGCCAGCCATGTTTGACGAAGTTGTGCAGCGCCTGACACCCAGGTTGACCAAGACAAACACCAGCTTCCAGCCCAGCCTGGAACCTGGGCTCAAGGTGGCACTCACTCTGCGCCACCTGGCCTCAGGGACCTCCTACAGGAGCATGCAGAACGGCTGGAGGGTGCCATCCAACACCATCAGCATTGTGGTCAGAGAAGTGGTGCAGGCCATCATCGAAGAATACAAGGAGGAGCTCCTCCAGTACCCCTCCACTGAAGAAGGCTGGAAGAAAGTTGCAGAGCAGTGGTATCAGAAGTGGAACTTCCCCCACACCGTTGGAGCCATAGATGGCAAGCACGTGGCCTGCAAATCTCCAGCCAAGTCGGGGTCCACTAATTTCAACTCCAAGGGCTTCTTCAGCATCATCCTCTTTGCCATGGTCGATGCTGACTACAAGTTCATGTACATCGATGCTTCAGGCAATGGCTCATCTTCGGATGCCCAGGTATACAACGCCAGTCACCTCAAGGAGGGGCTGGAACGCAACCTCATGGTGGGCTTCCCATATCCAGAACCCCTGCCCAACGACACACAAGATGTGCCCTACTTCATAGTGGGGGATGACGACTTCTCCCTCACAACCTACCTCATGAAGCCCTACACCCCCAGACTCCTCACCCGTGAAGAGAGGATCTTCAACTACAGGCTGTCCAGGGCAAGGCGGGTGGTGGAGAACGCCTTTGGCATCCTGGCCAACAGGTTCCAGGTACTTCTCACCACCATGCAGTATTGCCCAGAGACCGTGAGGAGGATCATGGAAGCTTGCTGCATCCTGCACAATCTCATGCGCACCCGCTACCCAGTCTTGCAGAACAGGCTCGTGGACCTCCAACAAGCCAATGGGGTCATGGAGCCTGGGGAATGGAGGCAAGGGCGAAACCTGATCGACACTGAGGATTTGCAAGGCCCCAACAGAGCCTCAAATGAAGCGAAGAAGCAGCGCAACCTCCTGAGACAATGGTGCAACTCCCCAGCTGGAGCAGTGGAGTGGCAAGACAGGATGGTAGATGCTTAATGGATGCTTCCTTCAGCCTGTCTCATCACACGGATGAGATTGGGCCATATATGTTTGTTTTGCCTACAATGAACAGGGCGTTTAATAAAGAGTTGTGTTTATGTTGACATGTGTGGATGATTATTACATTATTATTGATAATAAAGGGCCGTAGGTGTGGCACCTGGGAGGGTGGACCACCCAGTCCCACTATGCTTGCACTGGAGGTTTATCTATCCCACAGGTATCCTAACCCATCCCACAGCTATTACCCATCCCACAGGTATCCTAACCCATCCCAAAGCTATCCTTACCCATCCCACAAGCATGCAAAGTCTTAAACCATTTCTAACATTTTCCAGCAAGACTTTATTAAAAAAAAGAAATGAAGCAAGTGTATGAATCAAAAATATACTTTTTTAACAACAAGCTATAAAACAAAAATGAGTCTCTGGCATTCCTCTGGGTCTCTCAGTCTCATGGGTGAAGGGTCCAGGTGCTGTGGAGGTGGCTGGTGCTGCAGTACTTGTCATCAGCTCCTCCAGAAGCAGAAGCAGCAGAAGCGCCAGCCCCAGAAGAGTGAGCCCGTGCTGCAGAAGCCCCAACAGAACCAGAGTGAGGGCCAGGGGGCGGGATGGTAGCCCTGTCCCTCTTGCCAGGGCTGGCAGCAGATGGCTGAGGCTTGCTGTGCTTCCGCATGGTTGTGGGGTTGCTGGCTGGCAGGGAGGCTGGCAGGAACCAAGGCTGGCAGAAAGGCTGGCAGGCAGACATGAACCAAGGCTGGCAGGAAGGCTGGCAGGCAGACATGAACCAAGGCTGGCAGGAAGGCAGGCAGCAAGGGTGGTAGAAAGGCTGGCAGCAAAGCTGGCAGGCAGACATGAACCAAGGCTGGCAGGAAGGCCGGCAGGCAGACATGAACCAAGGCTGGCAGCAAGGCTGGCAGCAAGGCTGGCAGCAAGGGTGGTAGCAAGGCTGGCAGCAAGGCTGGCAGGCAGACATGCAGGCAGGGCAGGCAAGGCAGTTGATGTGTCCGGCAGCAGGTCTTTCCTCTGAATGGCGACCTGCTTCCGAGCTACTTCCTTTATATCCATGGGGCTGATGCAATGCATCCTCCCCGCATGCGCAATTAATGGCAGGCATCCATTAGGCTTCCGCTGTGCATCCGCTAGGCTTCCACTGTGCATCCGCTTCATCCGTTCGGTGTCCGCTCTGCATCCGCTCTTTCCGTTCTGCGTCCGCTTCGTTGAGGCCCCCCGGAAGACCTGCGGATGTGCCACCCGCTCCCATCCGCTTCCATCTGCTTCCATCCGCTGGGCTTCCGTTCCACATCCACTTTACATCCGCCCTGCATCCTCCCCGCGTCCATGTTATCTGCTCCGGTTATGCAAATTTTTGCCCCTTTTGAGAGCGGATAACAATGGATGGAACATTTTGCTCGTCCGCTGTGTCCTTTTTGCATCCGTTGGCCAGTGTGACATGGGCTTTACATTCTCTCTTTAAGTTCGCATAATCCCCATCTTGCATAAGCAATGCAGCTGATGAAAAAAAAATGGCAGCAATCTGGTTAGAGAGGGTACCTTCTACCAGGGAAGAAGAAAGTTCTATAAAATTTTGATTTTCAATTTCTGCTTGTAGATCCCATTCCAAAGAGTTATGAGTCATATCTACTTGGGAAGTAGGTTCAGAGTTGTCTGTTTAATTTGTATTCATCTGCATTCTGGGCTCGTTTATGTTGTGGAAAGCACACACTATTCTCTTCTTCCTTTTCTCCCATTCTTCAGTTTTATATTTTATTAAATTGTAGCTGGAGCAGATAGATAGATGACCTCCCAAGTATCATACCTTATAAAAATAAATTAAAAGTCTATAAAATGAATTTGAAGTCTATAAAAATGAAAAAAAAAGCAAGTTTAAAGATAAAATAAAACTGAGAGCTTAAATTCAGAGCTTCTTATCTATCACCAGGTTTAAGCCTTCCCCCCATTTATGAAATGAAACAGGTAAAATGTAATAGAGAACCATTTTATTCTTTGGAGAATATCATTTAAGAATATAGCACCAACCACTAGGGACACTGCCCACTGGATTAGCAGAGAGCAGGAATGTCTCAAAGGAGGGGGTGGTTTCTAAATCTTCAAGATGGTGGATGTATTTTCCTCATCAAAGTCTCTCTTCTAAACACGTGTTTGATATTCACATACTGAATGTACAAAATGGGTGAGGCTTCAATAACATCATCCTGCCTACAGTTACGTGTTCTCACTCAGGAGAACTGTATACAGGAAGAACGGACTCATCTACATGACTCTCAGTGGTGGGATTCAAATTTTTTTTAATACTGGTTCATGGGTGTGGCTTGGTGGGTGTGACAGGGGAAGGATACTGTAAAATATCCAGTCAGAGGTGGTATTTGCCAGTTCTCTGAAGTATTCAAAATTTCCACTACCCGTTCTCCAGAACTGGTCAGAACCTGCTGAATACCACCTCTGGACTTCTACTTCTCATCTAAACTATCATATTCATCATCCTTAACGAGAAAAATAGATATTGGGAAAGGGCTGAGAGGCCTGCAGAGGTCTCCTAACACCCCATTTCTTCTGACATAGTATGTTTTCAATATGCGAAGAGAGAAAACAGGATAACCATTATCAATACTTTATATAAGACTGAGTAGTGGAAAAACCACCTTTATAGCTGCTTTCTATCATAAACTTCTTTCAATCATAAGAAGAATTGAATTGCAACTCTGCTAGTCTCCTAGAGGAAAATTACTAAAATGGCAAAATCGTAATCCTAATCCCAAAATACAGCCAACTGATTATGAGTGCCTAACATGATTAGAGATTTTAGTATCTCAGTCATCTTTCCAACTGCATAGTAAGTTGCTTTGGAAAAAAAAGTGAAGTAGCATTCACTTAAATACAGACCTGCCAACCCCTGATAAAGGAAAATCTGGAGACCCATGAAAAAAAATCTGGAGATTCTATAAAAAATAGTGAGATTCACGGTCATGTGAATAACTAACCAATCAGAGCATGTTATATCCGGAAGAAGGTAGAAAAAGCAAAATTGAGGTGCTCAGAGTAAAAAGAAATGTGCTATATGTATATATGACTGTATGGTAATATCGATATTGCATGATCTGAGAAGTGGCGTCATGTCGTTTGTGTGTGAATCAGATTTATGCACGTATAAGCCGACCCCAAATTTGGAAAAAAAAAAAAAGCGTTTTAAATTTGGCATGAATCGTGAGAGTTGGCAGGGCTGTAAATATGTACAGTACACACATTGTGTTAGAATAGCCATGGGGCTGTGGCTGACACTACAGCATCCTCTCTTTTCCTTTAACACCTTGTTTTGAAATTATAATATCTCTTGAATATCTTTTTTTCTTCCAAACAGAGAAAGTATGGATAGCTTTACATGGCAGTTCAATGCTAATACATTAATATATTCATATTTGAGTCAATGAAGCCATCTCTGAGTAAGAATTCTGATATCAAAAGCTTACATGATTGAGGCTTAGTCATTCTCCCATAGTAAGGTTAATATATAATGAGCCCTTAAAAATGAGACTCCAAATGCCTGGCAATGCAGATCTTCAAAATATGAATCACTTTTGCTGCCATCATTCATATTTGCTTTTTTGTTCTCAATTTGCACATTCGCCTCTTTGCTGCATATACAGAATTTTCCATTATAAAAAAATAAACACACTGTAAGTACTTCACTCTAATACCCAGAGAAAACTCTTTATCAAGCTCAGTATGGATCTGAAAAGCCAAGTACATTTTGCTAAACTTCAAAATTTTTGCATATCTTAACACAAGCATTTGCTTGTGCATCAAAGTATATGTTTATTTGAACTTAGTAATGTACCTGATGACTTGAACTGTGCTACTATCTAAAGGAAAATCCATAATAGTTTTTCTTTGAAAATATCTAGAAATTTAGTTTGGAGAGAAAATAAGAGATAGTTTAGGTTGTTCCTAATATGACCAGAGATAGATATTTTGCTACCTGAAACAAAATAAGCTGTCCCTTTTGTCTTCCCATCACAAAAAATCATCATACATTGTATGAAAAGCAAACCAAAGTATTATAGTATGTAATGCAAAAACTTTTAGAGGCATATATTAATATTCTTCGGCAGTAAAAGCAAAAAAGAATACATTGATATGCAATATTTTGTCTTCCATGGTTTCAAAATTCTGTTGTTTGAGGCAGTTAGTTCATTCTGCTTAGTATTAAATCTGAATTAAATTGTAATGGAATAGGATCATTTACACATGGTCGGAAAGTTCTTAAATGGTCTTCTTAATCATGACAGAGTTGTTATATTTGGCTATTTCCAAATATAAAATGTACATTTAAAACATCAGATCCTTAAAACAATAAAATCCTATATTTTGTCTAAAATTCTTTTTATTACTCATCATTAAAGGTTACATGCTAGTTTTAAGTTATTCAAAATATGAGAAATTACAACCTTCAGGTTTTATCGCCCCTGACTTATTCAATCATATCTGTCTAAAATATTGACTTCCAAAAGAGTAAGAAGGTTAAAAACTAACACATGACAACCCAAAACTAGCAATATATAATATAATCAATAACATGCCTACCTCCCGTGTACTGGGAGAGGCGAGGACACACTCAGTGTATTTGTTGCAGAATGCTGAGAAATTAACTTTGGACCTACAAGGCTGTTCAAAACTCTTAAAACCAGATTCCACATGGTATTCGCTTTACTCTATTGTATTCAAATCATATATTTATTCCAAAAAATAGTTACATACTAACTTTATTTTCCATTTTAAACTATTCAATATTTTTTAAAAACTACTAATAATTTATCCATTTCAGATCTTATACTCCTGTTTTGCTTTTTCCATCACATTATTAAATATAAATTAATATTCTTTTAGTATATTCTAATTTCCATATCTATTTCAATTTAAATTTGTATCTAGTTTATCAATAATTCTTTAAGTAAGTTCTAATATTTTTTATATCTATATTCTTAAAAACCACAATACATTTCCATGCAGAATCTTTTTTCCTAATCACCTACTACCCATCGTCGCTAATTCTCTGAGCTGTATAATTTCTTCTCATTTTAGTTTGCTTTCTCTTTTCTATCATTTTTTGGTCCTTTCCCTTCATTTTCCTTCTTTTTCCAATTATTTCCCTTAGATTACTGCTCCAGCCATTTGCTTTGTCACCCTCCCTTTTCTGATCCTTCCTCTGCAATACCTTCTTCTGTTGTTTCCTCTTCCTTTGCTTAATCTTCCAAATACACTGCTCAAAAAAAACACAAAGGGAACAGTTAAATAACATAATGTAACTCCAAGTCAATCACACTTCTGTGAAATCAAACTGTCCACTAAGGTAGCAACACTGATTGACAATCAATTTCACATGCTCTTGAGCAAATGGAACAGACAACAGGTGGAAATCATAGGCAGTAACTCCAAATCCAGTCCTCCATGGGTTGCTAAATTTGATTTCCAGTGATAATTTTTGTGTGATTTTGTTGTCAGCACATTCAACTATGTAATAAACAAAGTATTTAATAAGAATATTTCATTCATTCAGATCTAGGATGTCTTATTTTTGTGTTCCCTTTATTTTTTTGAGCAGTGTAGTTCCCCCTTTGTATATCACCTCAAACCTTAGTGTTTTAATTTTAACTCCTTTTTAATCTCGTTTTAACATTCATTGCACCACTTGTTCTTTAACACTGATTTCTTCTTTGTTTAATTCCTCCCCCTCTAGCTCTCTTTGTTCTTCTTTGATTTGCATCTCCATTTCCAGTTTTTGTAGCATTATACTCCATAGTTCTGAGCTTTCTTTCATCATTTCCTTCACGCTTTGCAATTCCAACCTTATTTCCACAAATATTCCAGTCATCTTGTAGCTTTTTTCTTTCTTGATATTTATATCCAATCCAAATGTCCAGTAGTTTATTTCAATCAGCATCTTTTTTATGTTTTATTAGAGTAGTCAATATCTATAAGTCTTTATATCTCAATTCTATTCAATTTGCTTATTTTCAAACTCCTTTCAATTCAAAACAGTCAATTCTGCGGTAAAATCTTCATATATCTCTTTACTATGATATTTTAACATTCCATTTTTCAGGGGTTTTGTTTCAAGAAAACTCCTCTTATTTCATTTCACATTACAGTCTTTAATAGACCAAGCCCTTTTCAAAAAGTAAGTAAGATTTTCCTTTACCATTAGGTGGCACTCTTAATTCAACTCCACATTCCACCTTTTATGTTTTGCTTTTTGCTTTTTTAACTTTTTATTAAATCTGCTAATTCCAAATTATTAGCAATTATTCCTTTTTGGTAAAGTCAAATCCAGCATTTAAAATGCCTATTTTAGTGCCAAAATCCAAATAATTATCCAATTCAATTTCAAAGTTTGTTATAATGAAATGTTTTCCTCAAGATTCTTCCCACATCCAAAATCAATTTTCTTAATTATCCAATTTTCCTCTCACTCTTTAGTTGCCACTTCTACAATCTTTAATACCAATTCTTCTCTTCAATTCCTTTTAATGTCCAAATATTTTGTCTGGTCCACACACTGTCCACAGCTTCACCACTCCAGCACAACCTTATTTCCCAGTCAGTCTTCTGTCTTCAGGGTGACTATTTTAGACCACCTCTGCAGCCCATCTTCAGAGGGAGTATACCTAGCCAGGGAGGGGAAAAGGGCTCCCCTCGACCCAACAGGTGGTCTCCCTCTTTTTTACCACCTCTCTAAGGTGGCTCCAGGCCCCGTTTGGAGCCCTCCAATGGGTAGAACACGGATTGAAGCCACACACAATCACGGACACTGATTTGTCTTTGACGGAAGTGCCACTGGAAGCTCTTCCAGATATTAGTTTAATTAGATGCATTTTTAATTCTTTGGGGGGGGATGATATACTATTTCTATTATAAGGTCATAGTAAAAAGTGATGTAAATTTCCCTGAAATAATAAATAAGATAATAGACTATTTTAAGCAAACACTGAATTGTTCTTTTAGAGCTATTTGCTAGATTTTAGAGAAGATTATTTTATTTTAGAGGTGCTGGGTAATTTGGTTTACTACCTTCAAAATGTGATGTGTTCTTTAATTTTTGTGTTCTATAGAATAAGATACAAAATACCCTGAACAAGTCAGCTGTTAAGAGAGACTGAGGGATAACAACTAGCTGAAAGTGAGCCAGTGAGTTTTCATATTTGAAGATGGATTTGAAACTAGGTCTCAACAGTCTTAGTTTAAAAGCTTAACTTCAACACATTGGAATGCTAAATAAAAATGTCAGGAAGAAGCCTGACAGATCTACCAATCTCTCTGATCTGAATGTTTTCTGAACAGTATTCTTTTATAGCGTAATGACAGCTGCATTACAGCATTTCAGAATTTGACATTACACTTTAAAACCAAATTCAGTAAAGTACTGTAATTTAGAAAATGGTGTGAACTGACAAGGGTCAGATACTCTGTCCATGAACCCTTCATTTCATCTTCCTTTGTGAAGTTATATTGAGAAACGTTAGTTTGTTCCAGGGTTTGCCACTTGGGAATCTCTAAAGTGTTACATCAGGACTATGACACTGTAAAGGGAATATATTATTAAACCCTTGAACTTACATAATGCAATGTGTTGATTGCTTAGAACAGAATCATTGAGGTAGGGCAGAAGCCAAACTGAGTTCAAAGCACTCAGAGTTTGTTGAGACACGAAAAACAGAATATACATTTTCTGAGTTTCCTTCACTTACTGTAATATAGCTCAAATCTGAACCAGCAATACATCAAGCATCCTTTTTATTTCAAGACAGTGGGCAGGTCTTAATAAGCCACTTGGTGTCTGTCAATTGCAGGGAGATTTTTCTCTCAGTGCTAGTAATAATAACTAGTCGTGATTACTCAAAAGCTTCTGAAATCCCACAGGTTACTGGAAATTTTTAAAATACTTTTTTTTTCTCAAACGTATTTTCTAACTTGCTAAATATGACTATTATCAGACTTTTCTCTTTAGTTTTCTATAAAAAGATTATTTAAAGAAGCAGCAACTTTTTATATTTTGAAGTTCTGATAATGCCATCTAACAATTTCAAGAATGATACTTTTTAATACTAATACACATATTTGCTGATATTCAGTATCTACAGTAAGTCAAGTTTATTTGCTTTCTATATGACATTCCACATAGATTCAAAAGAAATGGCAGGCAATACATCATTCATATAATTGGCATAGTACTTGGATCTCATAGATCTCAAAAACGACAAGCATAAAACTTCAAGCATTCATATTTTCAATATCATTTTGGCATCTTTTTATACCCTTAAGCTTCTGTTAACATTGTCTTACTTCAATTTCTATACATTACTGTATATAGCACAAAATATTGCCACTTTATAACAATTGTCTGTATATTAATCTGGGGATAGACAACATTATATAAAGTACATATGAGATAAGAAAAGGAAATACAGCTCAGTCTAGTTTATCCTCACCATTTGTTGTTTTTAACTCTATCCTTTGATCCTTTCAAACAACCTTTCTAGTCTATGGAGTTTCATATATTCTTTGTTCTTTAAATGTCCACCACTCTTCCTCTGTTCCATTCAATCAGTTTGTCTTTTGCTTCTTCTCAGACAATGTTTATTTTTTGAAGTATTTGCATACTGTTGATTCAACAATGACTCCTGGCACTTGACGAAAAGCTGACCACAAAAGCATTAAAAAAATTCAGAAAAGCGTCTGACAATCTCTAATTAGATTGAATAAACTTTTAATATATTTGTTTTATCTATCTACATTTATTTTCTCTATACTGCCAAATGTCTTAAATACATTTCTTTCATAGCTAAAATTTATTTTTGCATTAATCTATTCTTATTCAGCATCCCTTCATTTTGACCGTATCTCTATTCACACTTAAGTAACCCATTCCTGTCGCACTGAACCTATATGTTTCCCATGAAAAACATAACTCTTACTTCCATATAAGTTACTGGAAGCATGAATTGAGGCAGGCATCTGCAGAATATTGCAATTATATTATTTATTTAATTTTTTTTAATAAAGTTTTATTTAGTTTTAACAATACAAATAAAACATCTTATTTGAGTACAGCATTGTTCCGGGTTATCACATTTCCATACAGACACAATTTCATATTCATATTCATCTTGTGTATTCAACTTCATATCTTATTACTCTTTTTCCAACTTCTCACTAATTCTCCCTTTACTTCTCTTAATCTTCTTTTATGATTATCTCATTTTCTTCTTATTCAATTGTATTTCTTTTACCAAAATTTCTATATCTTTTTTATTTATTCTACTTATACTTTCATCTGTCTTGTTTACAATTTCATATGTTCTCTTCCAACATTCTTAAGAAGCAAAATTCCCCCTATGATTGCCAATCGAAGTGCAACACCTTTAAATCTTATTGTTATCATATGAAATATCATTAAACATTGAATTTGTGCATCCTAAAATTATAACATTCAAATTTCTAATATCTATTTTATATCATGTAGATATCCTCATTCAGACTCTGCTTGGTACTTCCCCTTGAAAATGTAAAAAGAAAAATTCTAAAAACATAGCACAAACAATATATATATAAACAATAGTAAACAAAATAGTTATTCAAAATCATTCTAGTACTGGTATGAACCTTGTAAATCTTTCATGTTTCTTTTCAATATCTATCAATCTTTGAGAACAATTGAAATGTTTCCCTCCCTTCTTCATTATTACTTAACTGTTAATAAGCATACCATTGGATAGTCATACAGTTTTATCTTATAAATTATGTACTACTAATAAGCAAAATAATGGTTCAAATTCATTCTAATAACTGGTATAAATTTCCTTATAAATCTTTCACATTTCTTTTCAATATTTTATCAATCTTTAGAAACAACTGCAATGTTTCCCTCTCTTCTTTATTATTGCATTAATTATAAATAAACATACTATTACATAACAATACAATTTTATCTCATAGATTATTTACTTATTTCATTTCTAACTCATTACAGTATTCTACTGTCACAACACTATCTTTTGTACCTTTTCAGAATCCTCACTTTTACCTTAGTTTAACCATTGTCTCTGTGTTTTCTAGCTGAGCAAATCCTAGTACATTAAATCCATGTACTTTAATCCTAGTACATTCGCCCTTTTTCTTTATTTCCTGTTTTTGTCCCTCATAAGTTCTTTCCCTTTCTATCTTTCCCTCCTTTTTCTCATCCCTTTTTTTATACCCTTCTCTCTCTAATTTTCCTTTTTGTAGTTTTCTTTTCTGCTTCTCCTTGCTGTTATACTTATTTTTCAGACTATTTTTCTTTTTGGCTGTTCCCTTTGATCTCAAACCTTTAACTCCTTTTCCCCTTTTTCCCCCTTATTACTACACTTTGCATTATTTGATCATTGAAAATCGCTTCTTCTTTATCCCATCCTTCTTCTTGCTCTTGAAGCTTTTCCTTTTGCTTTTCATAGTTCCGGATCTCCATTTCAAAAAAATTCAAAGATGAAGCCGAAGGATCTTCCTCCCCTTTCTTCATCTTCTTTCTGTTTTTTAAGACTCTGTTTTTCAATTCTTCTCGGAGTGATGGCATTTTAAACACTTTTGAACAACCACCCAATTGACATTAAGTAAAAACAGAAAAAGAAAGAAAAAACCAATGCCAAAAACTTTTTTTAAAATCACCAAATGACCCCAGACTGTTCCTTCTTGTTTCTTTCCTTTACTTTTATTTTTTGCAGGTTACTGTATGTTTTTTAAAATATTTCAGTTATAATTTATCCTTGGGAGTCTTTTCAAAGTTTCACTGTTAATCCTCTTTATTTTTCCAGGTGGCACTCCATTTTTCCATTATTCCAAGTCCCACCCTTTTGCCTCCACTCTTTTCCTTTTTAGGGCTTTAAAATGACCAAGAAAAAAATCTTTATTCTCCTTTTGACACTTAGATTAAGGTTGCCTATTTGTGTCAAAATAGATTAATATAAATTTCTTTCCATACCATATTATTGCATTAATTATAAATAATTTATAATTGTCAATATAAAGGTTAAAAAAAGGGGGGGGGTTAACCTCCTTTTCTCTCTCCTTCGCTGCTTAAAGATCTTCTTTCAGAATTATTCCTCTAGGTACTTTTAGATTCAGAGTACTTTACTTTGATGTTATCTGTTGTTTAGCCTGATCTGTCCTGCTTTCCTTTTTGTCTTCCTCCTGCACAATCTTATCCAGTTGGATTCTTCTTTGAGGTGGCCATTTCTGGCCACTACTGCAACCGCCTTCGGGGAAGGGAGTTTAGACCAGCCAAGGAGGAGAGATGTGTCTCCCCTCCACTCAGCTAGAAATCTCCCCCCTCTTCCACACCTCTATGGGTTGACTTCAGCCCCAAATCCAAAGGATCAGGGCGCTCCAACGGTGAGCACAATTTGAAATCGTGCACAATCGCGGATTTCAGTCTGTCGCTGAAGAGACCCAAACTGGAAGTCCCAGAATATTGAAATTACATTATTAAATATTACCTAAGTTCTATCATTCTCTATGGCATGCTCATTAAAATGAGCAAAAGGAATATTCTGCAAAGTGTGGAATATAGAACATAATCCACCATCTCTCACCTCTGCATGTTGTATGTATATTCATATTATATACATCTATTCTCCCTCTCTGCCAGCAATTTCACTGATTGGTTGATAATAGCTGTATAGAAGACAATGAAATCCATCATCATGTATGTTAGTTTGAATTAGATCTCCTTCATAGGTCCGAAATGCACCCAGAAAATTGCAAGAGTATTGTTAGCAACTAGTTTAATTTAAAAGAATAGGGTAACAATTATATACACTTGAGAAACTAACTTCTGATTTGAAAAATTAAAACTTTCTGTTGCTACTTCTTATCTTGAATAATGTAATAGCAGGAATAGGATTCCATGCATGCTTGTAAAGGAAAAGATTGCTTCTAGATTTAAGTATAATTGAGCAGATTTATTAGGAAGGGAGCTAAAGCCCCTGTCACACTGCACCAACGGATGGAAAGAGGATGTAAAACGGAGAAAAACACTTGCCATCCATTGGTTAACGCGATGCTTCCGTTTTGTACTCACTGCATACGTTTTGCTTCCTCTTTATCTGTCCAGCATCCATCTATTGATGTTTCATCCGCTCAGAGGGTTTTGAGCTGCTCAAAACTTTTGCGCGGAAAATGTATCCAATGCGTCCATTCTGCATCCGCTAGGCATCCGCTAGACATCCGTTATGCATCAGTTATGCATCCGCTATATCTGTTAGGCATCCGCTACGCGTCCACACAACTTGATCCACTCCAGCGGTAAACGGACGCAGGGAGGAAGCGGAACGGATGCAGAACGGATGCAGAATGGATGCAGAATGGATGAAAGCAGATGCAGCTCGCAAAGAAAGCATTTAAAATGGAAAAAACGTCCACAGAGGGGACCTATCTCGGATATTAAGGATGTCTAGAGGATGCCTACAGGATCCAAAAGGACACATAGGGGAAAACCTATATTGCCTATAAAAAGGGGGAGCAACTCACCTGGATCTCACTTTCAGACCAGCAGCCCTGCTGTGCAGACCTCTGCAGTCTTCATCTGGATCTTGCTCTTCCACAGCATCCAGTCATGTCCACCATGGATCGTAACAAAGTCCTTTTGGCAGCCACCATTGTTCTGCAACAGTGCGAAGCCATCTACAGGCTCTCTGAACTCTACCACGGGAAGAAAAGGAGGTGGCCAAGAAGCGTCTGGGTCCGAAGATGGATCGGGAGAAGAGCAGAGTATGGACTGTACAACAAGCTGATGGTGGAGCTCAGGAACGAAGACCCTCGTGCATTCCAGAACTTCATGAGGATGCCTCCAGCCATGTTTGACGAAGTTGTGCAGCGGCTGAGACCCAGGTTGACCAAGCAGAGCACCAAATTCCACCCCAGCCTGGACCCTGGGCTCAAGGTGGCACTCACTCTGCACCACCTGGCCTCAGGGACCACGTACAGGAGCATGCATTACAGCTGGAGGGTGCCACACAACACCATCAGCATTGTGGTCAGAGAAGTGGTGCAAGCCATCATCGAAGAATACATGGAGGAGCTCCTACAGTGCCCCACCACTGAAGAAAGCTGGAAGAAAGTTGCAGAACAGTGGTATCAGAGGTGGAACTTCCCACACACCGTTGGAGCCATAGATGGGAAGCACATGGCCTGCAAAGCTCCAGCCAAGTCACGGTCCACTTATCACAACTACAAGGGCTTCTTCAGCATCATCCTCTTTGCCATGGTCGATGCTGACTACACGTTCATGGACATCGATGCTTCAGGAAATGGGTCAGCTTCAGATGCCCAGGTATACATCGCCAGTCACCTCAAGGAGGAGCTGGAAGGCAACCTCATCATGGGCTTCCCATATCCAGAACCCCTGTCCAACGACACGTAAGATGTGCCCTACTTCATCGTGGGGGATGACGCCTTCTCCCTCAGAACCTACCTCATGAAGCCCTACACCTCCAGATGCCTCACCTACAACTACAGGCTGTCCAGGGCAAGGTGGGTGGTGGAGAACGCCTTTGGCATCCTGGCCAACAGGTTCCAGGTACTTCTCACCACCATGCAGCATCACCCACAGACCGTGAGGAGGATCGTGGAAGCTTGCTGCATCCTGCACAATCTCATACGCACCCGCTACCCAGTGTTGCAGAACAGGCTCGTGGACCTCCAACAGGGCAATGGGGACATGGAGCCTGGGGAATGGAGGCAAGGGTGAAACCTGATAGATACTGTGGATGTGCAAGGCCCCAACAGAGTTTCACGTGAAGGGAAGAAGCAACGCAACCTCCTGAAATATTGGTGCAACTCCCCAGCTGGAGCGGTGGAGTGGCAAGACAGGATGATAGATGTTTAATGGCTGTTTCCTTCAGCCTGTCTCATCACATGGATGAGAATGGGCCATGTATGTTGGGTGGGCCTACAATGAACAGGGCATTTAATAAAGAGTTGTGTTTATGTTGACATGTGTGGATCAATGATTAAATTGTTATTGATAATAAAGGGCCATAGATGTGGCACCTGGGAGGGTGGACCATACAGTCCCACTATGCTTGCACTGGAGGTTTATCTATCCCACTGCTATTACCCATTCCAAAAGTATTCCTGCCCACCCCACTGCTATCCTTACCCATCCCACAAGCATGCAAAGGCTTAAACTATTTCTAAAAGTTTCCACCAAGACTATATTAAAAAAAGAAATGAGGCAAGTGTGTGAATCAAAGATAGACTTTATTAACAACAAGCTATAAAAGAAAAATAACCCAAGTCAAGTGTCCAAATAAAGTCCACAGGTAGCCAGCCAGCCAGTCTCTGGCACTCCTCTTGGTCACTCAGTCTCAGGGGTGAAGGGTACAGGTGCGGTGGCTGGTGCTGGAGTGCTTGTCTGAAGCGTCATTGGGGTGCAGCATCAGCACCACCAGAAGCAGCATCATCAGCTCCTCCAGAAGCAGAAGCAGCAGAAGCTCCAGCGCCAGAAGAGCAAGCCCGTACTACAGAAGCCCCAGCAGAAGCAGAGTGAGGTCCAGGGGGCGGGATGGTAGCCCTGTCTCTCTTGCCAGGGCTGGCAGCAGATGGCTGAGGCTTTCTGTTCTTCCCCGTGGTTGTGGGGTTGTTGGCTGGCAGGGAGGCTGGCAGGAACCAAGGCTGGCACCAAGGCTGGCAGGCAGGCACCAAGGCTTGCAGGAAGGCTGGCACCAAGGCTGGCAGGCAAGAACCAAGGCTGGCAGGAAGGCAGGCACCAAGGCTGGCAGGAAGGCTGGCAGGAAGATTGGCAGGAAGGCTCGAAGGCAGGTAGGCACCAAGGCTGGCATGCAGGCAGGAACCAAGGCTGGCAGGCAGACTGGCTTGCAGGGAGGCTGGAAGGCAGGCTGGCAGCAAGGCTGGCAGGCAGGCAGACAGCAAGGCTGGCAGGGAGGCTGGCAGCAAGGCTTTCAGCAAGGCTTGCAGGCAGGCATGCAGGCAGGGCAGGTAAGGCTGTCAATCCGTCTGGCAGCAGGTCTTTCCTCTGAATGGTGACCTGCTTCCGAGCTGCTTCCCTTTATATCCGCGGGGTTTGTGCAGTGCATCCTCCCCTCATGCGCAATTAACGCTCGGCATCCGTGAGGCTTCCGCTCTGCATCTGATAGGCTTCCGCTGTGCATCCGCTTCATCCGCTGTGCATCCACTCTGCATCCGCTGTATCCGTTCCTCGTCCGCTTTGCTGCGCCCCCCCGGAAGCCTAGCGGATGTGCCATCTGCTCTCATCTGCTTCCATCTGCTAGGCTTCCGTTCCACATCCGCTTTCCATCCGCTCTGCGTCCTCCTCGCGTCCGTTCCTTTCCGTGTTATCCGCTCTGGTTATGCAAATTTTTGCCCCTTTTGAGAGCAGATAACAATGGATGGAACATTTTTCTCATCCATTGTGTCCTTTTTACTAACGTTTTGCATCCGTTGGGCAGTGTGACAGGGCCTTAAAGTGACAACATAGAAGTTCTAGAAAGTCATCTACTTTCATACAAAAGACTTACATGAATGCATATTAGAATAGGAAAGTAACTAAGTAACAAAGGTTTATTTCTTTGATGAGGAAGGACAGGTTGCACCTGCTAATTGTTGAATCTGAAATAATGTTAACATTAGAAAATGATTTTTTCAGTTCTTCATTCTGTAGAAAGTGTGCATAACATGGTATATATGTTTGATTAATTAGTATTTTTTTCCAGAAGTGATAATATCAGCCTCCTTAGGGAATGCCAGTAACATTTTATGTAAATATTATATCTTTTCATACAGTTAATTAATACCATAAATCTTAATGTTACTGCAGTTATAGAAAACCAAGGGCTTATTTCTGTTTCCCGTCTCCCAAGGGAGAAAGCGACTATTTTTAACAAGAGACAGTATAACAGCAAGGACAGGAAGATTCTTCAGCTTTTCTTTATACTAGAAAAAACTTTATATGAAATCTTAACCTTAGATGCTTACCCTCATAAAGATTGTTGGTGTAAACTATATTTAACACTGCATCATTTTAAAGCTAAAGAACAGCTATATATTGGTCAAATGGTCCTAAAACTTAAATAGCATAGAGCAGGCTCTAGGATCAAGACTCATATAACACTACTAATTGAAACACTGAGGCTCTATTGAACTGATCAGATCCAAATAAATTGTCAACTGCATTAGTCTCTCTGCAACATTCTATTTGATATTTCCTGCCATTTTTCCTGAACAGAAAAGATAGAAGAGAAAACTTAAAAAAAAAAATAGCACAACATAGACTAAGATCTATTTCAGTCTGAGCATTTGGAAAAGCTAGAAACCTCATACTCCTCATCATACTACAAATATAGGAAATATAATAGCAGCAACAGATGGGAATTCAAGATTGAAACACCTGGCTGACTCTAATTTTCCCTTCAACTGAACTGATAATGAGAGAGGTTCACATACTTTTGCCACATACAAATCAGTGGCTGTGGATCATTTTCTTCAACAAATAAGTGAACAATTACAGTTTATGGCTTGTTCTCTTTATCTAATTTTAGGATTTGTCTGGACAATAGATCACATTTTAAGTCATATTTTTGTGGAACTATTGAAAATTCAAAAAGGTCCACAAATTTTTGAAGCATCACTGTATGTGCAGTCTTTAAAATATCAGCTTTCTGTTCAAAAAAATAGGCCAGGCTGTTGGGAGCCTTCTGAACAAGTTACTTTACAAAATCTTTTGAATCAAAGTATTATTGAATCAAAATATTATTGAGATATGTATACTGTTACAATCCCTGTTGTAAAAAACAGGACAAAAGAGGTTCCTGTTGCCCTTCTTATACTTCTATTGACACTTTATTGTAAGCACCCTGAAGATTGCTGCTGAGCAAACCCCAAAAACTTTAACCTTAGACCAGGGGTCCTCAACCATTGGGTCCCAGACCGGTACCGGTTCGTGGATCATTTTGTACCGGGCTCAAAGAATGAATAATCGTGATTAAAATATATATAAAAATGTTTTTGCTTCCGGGTGTCTTATTTTGAAAGACAACCACTTCCGCCCTTGCTTAACTTCCGTGCTAACTTCCATGCCAACTTCTGTGCCTAACTTCGCGGACCGCATTGCTAAAGCTAAGAAGCCCTTAACTATTTGGGAAGAATTGATTTTGCCGGTCCTTGAAAAAGTATTTCTGCGTGAAACTGGTCCCTGGTACAAAAAAGGTTGGGGACCACTGCCTTAGACTGTCGACTATTGACCTCACCCCTTTCCTAAGAGGTCTGTAAAGGGGCGTGCATAAGCGCACCAACGTGCCTACCATCCCTGTCCTGTTATTTCTTTTACATATTATTTTTATTTCTCTTATTTGTATCCATGTATTCATAACTATGTTTTTACTTATACCTATTATCTTGTAAGCAATTGACAAATAAAAATAAATAAATAAATAAATAAATAGAATAACAAGATTCCATTATGATATTCACAAAACTTTAGGGCTATCATTTGGGCTACAAAAGTCTGTCTGATCATTTAAATTTCATAACATGAGCTGGAGAGTCATGTGTCAAGTAAAATGACACAGAGGGCTATGAAAATATTTACAGATCCCTCACACCCTAGACATAAACTGTTTCAACTCCTACCCTCAAAACACTATACAGCACATCAGAACAACTAAGACAAAAGAACATTTTTTCCTGAATGCCATCACTCTGCTAAACAAATAATTCCCTCAATACCATCAAACTATTTACTAAGTCTGCATTACTATTATTATTAATCCTCTCATCCTTCCTTTCACCATCTGCTCCAACTTATGACTGTAACTTTGTTGCTTTCCTGGTATGATTTGATTGCTTATTGTACCCTATCGCTGTTATTAAGTGTTGTATCTTATGATTCTTGATTCTTGACGAATGTATCTTTTCTTTTATCTACACTGACAGCAGATGCACCAAGACAAATTCCTTGTGTGTCCAATCACACTTGTCCAATAAAGAATTCTATTCTATTCTATTCTATTCTATTCTATTCTATTCTATTCTATTCTATTCTATTCTATTCTATTCTAAAATGACACATTCCCTCAACGAGGGAGATGAGCACTTAACAGTTTGATAGCTATATCAATTCTGGGCAGCAAACAATATAACTTGAAAACAAGAACCCAAAAGCATCTAACATCTGAATTGTTAAAGAATCCTGGGTCTGACTCGATTTTCTGGAGCAAAAGGGTTATGATTTCAATTTTTCCTTATTGCTTCTGATATAGTATAGTCTTAAAGTGATGCTACCAATGGCATCCACAATAAGTCTTAATTTATATACTACTGAAGCTTTTATTATCATAAAAATGGTAACTGGGCAAAATGGTGCATCATAAGGCAACCATTTTTGAACTAAAGTACCGCAAATGATCTAACTTACAGAATGTAAAGATTGAAGGGATGGAGGGAGGAAGAAATGGGGAAAGCGGTATCATTCACGAGTGAATCTCCTTGCATTCTTCTTGACTCATACTAATATGAGTCAACACTGATATGAATCATACTTGACTCATTCTTCTTGACTCATCTTTATGCACTCTACCTACTTAGCACTACTTACATACTCCCATGACTCCCACCTCTTTCCTGACCCACACCACTGCCACCTTGCATGCTCTATCCAACTTACACAAATCTCTCATGCACCTCCAGGCACCCTTGGCAAGATATGCCAAAGCCATATGACCTCCCTGACTTGCATGGCATCTCTGGCACATAATCTTCCCAAACCACTTGGCACCTCTTATGCAACCCTAGGTACCTAATGACAAACATCCTTGTTCACCTCATGAGTCCCTCCCCAATCATGTAATCGCCATTTACTGCCTGCTGGCGTTTGACTGGCAAATTCCTGCTAGCTTCCTCACTGACAACTTTTCACAAGTAAAGTAAATGGAGAAGGCAGAAGAATTCAAGGGAGGGAGATAGATTTCAGATGTTCTTTGCCAGTTTTCCACAAGGAAACACAATGGGAAAATCAGCAGGAAGTGAGAAATTGCTCCCTCTCCAACTACTTTTTTGCCCACCTGTGGACATTTATTTCTTTGTTTAAGAAAAGAAATATCTCTGACATGAGAACCCAGGAGGGCAAGGGTTGTTTAGTAATATCTAAATCAGAGTGCAGCATAATTATGTCATCATATATATGGCATAGATATGTATTGTATTAACAATATCACAGAAATATATGGGTTGTATATGTGTCAGTGTGTGTGTGTGTGTTTATGGATTATTATCAAGGCTGACTTGGGGATTTTTTTGTTTTGCTCTATTTTATTTTGTTTTAATGGCAGAATATTTAAAGAGGGATAAAGAAAGCATTCATAGTATTGAACTTATAAACTTAAATCGCAAAAATAAAGGAAGTTCCACTATGCATTATTTTATTTCCATTGTCAGTAAATATATTAACATAATATATTTGTTGCTTTTTCTCTGAAGAATACCCATATCTGGGTATTATAATACTGACTCTGAATATCAAACAAGGATGATAATAAGCAATTAAGTTTTATCAAAGACAGAGTATAACATAAAAACTGCATGCCCGATTGCAGTTGTTTGTTAGAACTTTTA
>BLBF01020111.1:9179-30402 GCA_015471245.1 Laticauda colubrina | reverse complement strand
TTGGTGTTTCTGGTTTCTTCTGTCTGTTTTGTGGCTTTGATTGTCTGGCAACACTCTGTTCTTGTGTTGGAGGCTTTCAGTGTAGCTTGGCTCCGTGTGAAGGGACGGCTGCTCTTCATTAGCAAGCTGCTATTCATTAGCAAGCTGGGTTTCACCTGGGTGCCTGGTGGGGGGGTGTTTGGGTTGGAGCTATCAGAGGGAGTCTGTTTTTGCCCAGGTGTTTGCCTGGCTTTTGGCATGGAGATCTTTCTATTTGAGAGTTCAGGTTTCCAAATGATTGACAGTCTGCTGGAATCATCTCTTCTATTCATGCTTTCAGGTCTTTTTTCAATCTCTATGGCTTCTCTGATGATTCTGTGGTTGGGCTTTTCTATAGTGGCTAGAGTTTTAGTGCCATTGAAATTCATGTTGTTACCTGTGGTTTTCATGTGTTGGACTAGTGAGGAGGTGTGTTCCAGCTTTTTTACTGCATTTTTGTGTTCATCTAGGCGGGTACTTATTCTTCTATTGGTCTGTCCAATGTATGTGGCCGGGCATGATGCACAGGGAACTTCATATATGCCTTGATTTTCCAGGTCAATTTTATCTTTGGGGTTTCTTAGGATGGCTGCTATTTTTCTGTCTGTTTTGAAGGCAGTCTTGAAGCCGTAGAGATTGAAAAACCTTAAGAATAATAATTAGATCTCTACAGGCATGGAAGAAGTAGCAGTATTCCATGATGCCACTGCAGCAAAGCATGAAAATATATACTCATTTGAAATGAAGGCTTACTGCAAGGCTGCTGAACCTGCTTCCTTTAGCTAAAATAAATTTACTAGGATTAGCCTTGTATTGGAGAAGATTATATTACAGTATCCCAGGACATCATTCATTGATGACAACTGGTCATACTCTCTTGGAGCAATTTCCAAAAAATAGTTTGTTTGTTTGTTTGTTTTGTTTTTCCAACTCATCTAAATCAAGTTCAAAATTATTCCCAAATGTTTGTGTTATTATTTAGGCTATATTCAGATCTTCACAACAACAGGACACACAAATATTAAGTTTATTGTCAGCTGACTGAATGCTGTGAGACAACCTTCACTTGTCCTTTCTTGGCAGTTGCTGAGCAGGCAACTAAGGAAGTCAATATTTACTTTCTAAATATCTCCTTCTGACCTCTCAAGACTTTTCTTAAATATGTATGCCTTACCTTCTTTGATTGTGGTTTGGCATTGACTATGGTAAACTACTGTTGCCCTCAAAACTCCTAAAATTGACAGTTCTGCACTTCGGTCCATTCTTCAACTATATGACCATACTGTTATGACATAGTCCATGAAGTGAGAAATGGGATGAGCCAAGCATTTATTCCAAGTAGAACATAGACTGATCATTCAAGAACAAGACAAATACAATGCTCTTTTTGAGGTTACCTTTGATTCTTTGAAATGGCATTTTCTTGTCTTTCAAACAAATGAAATCTCATGTTTCTTGGGAACCAATTTGAAAGGAAAACCAATGTGAAAAGAAAAGTAGTATATAAGGCTAAAGGTCTACATTTTGGATCTTTTTGATCAGTTGAAGCAAACTTATTGTTCCTTGCTGTAAAACTCAGTTCAGCAAGGGTGAGGATCCAGGCAGTCCAAGAAATCAATTAACCCAAAATGGTGCAACTCCTTTAAGGAGCAGCTACCTGCTTGGAACTGCAATTGAAGTTGAACACAGTGGAAGGATCTGGCAGTCTCTGACCATTTGAAGGCTGATCAACTGCCTTAAGTCCTATGTGAGACAGGAATTTTACTTCAGATGATTGAAAAAAGTTTCTCTTTGAGCTAAACAAAAGACTCATAAGTGAAGAGGGAAGAAAAGCTTTCCACATTTTTTGACTTGAAACACTATTGGTAGAAAAAAGGGATTGAGGAATATTTTTCTCCTCAAAGTAGATGCCTACTTTGAGGCAAAACTATAGCTAATTTTTGTAGTTCTTTCTGTGGAAACTGGTCGACAAACAACTTTGTTTATGAGCAGAACTCAAGAATAAAAATTTGCAATGGAAGCTCATCTCCTTTATATATTCATGGACATAACATACATATTCAGAAGCAATGAGGCTTGCATCACAGTGTTCTATGATCCTGCCAAATTTGGCCCACCTCAGTGGAAAAATAAGTGGGAGAATTGAGCCAGATGACTGAATTGCATCAATGATTTTTCCACTTGAACAAAAGAGTTGCTTAAAGCTTCAAGGTCATGGAATTTTTATCAGAAAGCCTTTGGTCCCAGTGACCAACCCCGATTACATCTTTTATCAGATTCTTATTAAAGCCCCTGTCACACAGCACCAATGGATGCAAAGAGGATGTAAAACAGAGAGAAACACTTGCCATCCATTGGTTAACGTGATGCTTCCGTTCTGTACTCACTGCGTCCATTTTTCATCCTCTCTATCCATCCAGCATCTGTCTACTGACATTTCATCCGCTGAAAAAGTTTTGAGCTGCACAAAACTTTTTGAGTGGAAAATGTATCCAACACGTCCGTTAGACATCTGCTACGCATATGGGGAACATCCATTAGATGTCCGTCGTCATCCGTTATGCATCCACTATATCCGCTAGGCATCCACTGAGCATCCGCGCAACTTGCATTCTCTCCAGTGGAAAACGGACACAGGGAGGAAGCGAAACGGATGCGGAACGGACACGCAGCGTAAGTAGCACAGACAGAGAAAGGATGAAAGCGGATGCAGCTCGCATACAAAGCATTAAAACAGAAAAAACATTCCAAAGGGGACGTATCTAGGATATTAAGGATGTCTGCAGGATGTCTAGAGGATGCAAAAGGACACCTAGCCGAAAACCTATATTTCCTATAAAAAGGAGGAGGAATTCACCTGGATCTCACTTTCAGTCCAGCAGCCCTGCTCTGCAGACCTCTTCAGCCTTCATCTGGCTCTTGCTCTTCCACAGCATCCAGTCATCTCCACCATGGATCATCAAACACTCCTTTTGGTAGCCACCATCGTTATACAACAGTGTGAAGCCACTTACAGGATCTTTCACCTGTTCTACACGAAGAAAAGGAGGAGTCCAAGAAGTGTCTGGGTCCAAAGATGGATCGCGAGAAGAGCAGAGTACAGACTATATAACAATCTGATGGTGGAGCTGAGGAACAAAGACTCTCGTGCATTCAAGAACTTCATGAGGATGCCACCAGCCATGTTTGACAAAGTTGTGGAGCATCTGAGACCCAGGTTGACCAAGCAGAGCACCAACTTCTGTCCCAGCCTGGACCCTGGGCTGAAGGTGGCACTGACTCTGTGCCACCTGGCCTCCGGGACCACATACAGAAACATGCAGTACACCTGGAGGGTGCCACACAGCATCATCAGCATTGTGGTCAGAGAAGTGGTGCAGGCCATCATCGAAGAATACCTGGAGGAGTTCCTCCAGTGCCCCTCCACTGAAGAAGGCTGGAAGAAAGTTGCAGAGCAGTGGTATCAGAAGTGGAACTTCCCCCACACCGTTGGAGCCATAGATGGGAAGCATGTGGCCTGCAAAGCTCCAGCCAAGTCAGGGTCCACTTATTTCAATTACAAGGGCTTCTTCAGCATCATCTTCTTTGCCATGGTCGATGCTGACTACAAGTTCATGTACATTGATGCTTCAGGCAACGGGTCATCTTCAGATGCCCAGGTATACAATGCCAGTCACCTCAAGGAGGGGCTGGAACACAACCTCATCATGGTCTTCCCAGATCCAGACCCCCTGCCCAACGACACACAAGATGTGCCCTACTTCATCATGGAGGATGACGTCTTCTCCCTCAGAACATACCTCATGAAGCCCTACACTTCCAGATGCCTCACCCGTGAAGAGAGGATCTTCAACTACAGGCTGTCCAGGGCAAGACGGGTGGTGGAGAACGCCTTTGGCATCCTGGCAAACAGGTTTCAGGTACTTGTCACCACCATGCAGCATCGCTGGTGAATGGAGGCAAGGGCGAAAACTGATAGATACTGTGGATGTGCAAGGCCCCAACAGAGCCTCACGGGAAGGGAAGAAGCAGTGCAACCTCCTAAAACACTGGTGCAACTCCCCAGCTGGATCAGTGGAGTGGCAAGACAGGATGGTAGATGCTTAATGGATGCTTCCTTCAGCCTGTCTCATCACATGGATGAGATTGTGCCATGTATGTTGAATGGCTCTACAATGAACAGGGCATTTAATAAAGAGTTGTGTTTATGTTGAAATGTGTGGATCAATGATTAAATTGTTATTGATAATAAAGGGCCAAAGGTGTGGCACCTGGGAGGGTTCACCATACAGTCCCACTATGCTTGTACTGGAGGTTTATCTATCCCACAGCTATCCTTACCCATCCCACAGCTATCCATTCCACAGGTATCCTAACCAATCCCACAACTATTACCCATCCAAGAGGTATCCCTGCCCATACCACAGGTATCCCTGCCCATCCCACAGCTATTACCCATCTCAAAGGTATCCCTGCCCATCCCACTGCTATCTTAATCCATCCCACAAGCATGCAAAGGCTTAAACCATTTCTAAAAATTTCCACCAAGACTTTATTCACTAAAAGAACTGAAGCAAGTGTGTGAAGCAAAGATAATCTTGATTAATAACAAACTGTAAAAGAAAATGACCCAAGTGTCCAAAGCAAAGATAAAGTCATCAGGTAGCAACCCAGTCTCTGGCACTCTTCTCAGTCACTCTGAGGCGTGCCCATAGTCTCAGGGGTGAAGGGTCCAGGTGCTGTGGAGGTGGCTGCTGCTGGAGTGCTGGTCTGAGGCGCCATTGGGGTGCCTGGCCCCAAGAGGACAGCAGGGGATGGTGTGTGGAGGGAGCTCCCAGAGAGCTGGCTCAGTCCTGTGATGTTTAGAGCCCCTTCCTCCAGGACATGGGGTGTCAGTCCCAAGACCAATGACAGATGTTCTGAGGCCGGGCTTGGCTGTGGGGTGGAGGAAGGAGGAGTGTAGTGGGGATGTCTGGTCTGCAGGTGACTGAGGTGAGGCATCGGTGGCATCAGTGGTGTGGGTGGCATCTGTGGCATGGGTGGCATCTGTGGCGTCGGTGGCATCGGTGGCATCAGTGGCACCGGCGGAGTACGATGTACCTTTGCCTGGACTGGGAAGGGCTGCCTGTGCTGTTGGAGCTCCTGGTATCCGTAGCCTTGGTAGGTGAGGGCCTGTGGAAAGCCTTGGAAGAGCAGTGACATCACCTGGGGTGGAGGAGCAGACCTGGACTGGGTGGGAGCAGGTTCAGCTGGGTCTGGAGGGTTGTGAAGAAGACCGGTGATCCTGTCCTTGATCAAGGATCCTGTCCTTGATCACCTGGTACTGTGATTCAGATATGTCCAGGAGGGTCTGGTTGATGTAAGTGAGGAAGGGCTTGTGGTTTGAGGATGGTATATCGGTGTGTACCAGCTGAGAGAGGAGATCTACGCTTCTTTTGATGGTGTCCCTGATCTCCAGCAGGACAGTGTGGCTCTGGCCCTCCGGTCTGGCTCTCTGCCTGATTTCTGTGGAGGTGGAGCTGGGGGTGGATGTGGAGTCCTCCACGCGATCCGCCACGGGGAGTGCAGCTGTTGGGGGGGGTCTCCGTCATGGGACGCTCCACAGATACCTGCCTGGACACAGGAGCTGACTCTCGGCCAGAAGAGGACTGGCTCTCTGTGGGCTGCCTGAGAGAGAGGGTTGTCACAGGGGCTGCTCCTCGGTGGTGGATCTCACCCTCCAATAAGCTGCACTTGGCCATCATGTAGGTCTCCCGGTCCGTCAGTTTGACCATGGCCTGGTCAGATTTCTTGAGATGCAGCTGCCCATACCAGGTGTACATGTGCTTCCACCAGCCGAGGAGGACCTCTGAAGTGTAGCCCAGGCTCTCCGCCTTCTTTCTCCAAGCAGCCTGCTTCCTTTTGGTGTCTCGATAGAGCCTGTGTCCCTTCTGCCATAAATATTCATTCTCCCTCAGCCATTCGAGCACCTCATCCTCATGTTCCTCTTCGATGGAGTATTGCCTCCTCTCCCATTCACACGTATGCCTCTTCCTCCCTCTGGCAGGGCCATCTGGGCCCTCATCAGAGGAGCTTCGAGGTTTTAGGGACTGCTCCACCACACCAGCAGCAGCAGCAGCAGCAACAACAACAACAGTAGCAGCAAAAGCAGGACCAGCAGGACTAGCAGCAGCAGCAGCAGCAGCAGCAGCAGCAGCAGCAGCAGCAGCACCAGCAGCACCAGCAGAACCAGGATCATCAGCAGCAGAGTAAGCACCAGCAGGACCAGCAGGACCAGGAGCACCAGCAGGACCAGGAGCACCAGCAGGACCAGCAGCACCAGGAGCACCAGGAGCACCAGCAGTTCCAGCAGGACCAGCAGGACCAGGAGCAGCGCCAGCAGAGTAAGCACCAGCAGAAGCCCCAGCACCAGGAGCAGCACCAGCAGAGTAAGCACCATTAGAGCCCCAGCACCAGGAGCAGCGCCAGCAGAAGCTCCAGCACCAGAAGAGTCAGCCCGAGCAGCAGAAGCACCAGCAGAAGCAGAGCCAGGGCCAGGGGGTGGGATGGTGGCCCTGTCCTTCTTGCCAGGGCTGGCAGCAGATGGCACAGGCTTCCTCTTCTTCCCCATGGTTGTTGGTTCGCTGGAGCTGTGTCTGGCAGCAGGTCTTTCCTCTGAATGGTGACCTGCTTGCAAGCTGCATCCTTTTATATCCGCGGGGCTGATGCAATGCGCAGTGAACGCTTTGCATCCGCTAGGCATCCACTAGGCATCCGCTAGGCTTCCATGATGCATCCACTTCATCCACTCGGCATCCGCTCTGCATCCTTTCCTTCCGTTGCACGTCCACTTCGCTGTGCTCCTCCAGAAGCCCCGCAGATGTGCCATCCACTTCCATCCACTTCTATCCGCTAGGCTTCCGTGGAATATCCGCTTAACATCCTGGCTACATTCTCCCCCCATCTGTTCCTTTCCGTTGTTATCCACTCTCAAAAGTGCCCCGAATTTGCATAAGCAGAGTGGACAACAACGGATGGAACATTTTCTTGTCTGCTGTGTCCTTTTTACATACATTTTGCATCCGTTGGCCTATGTGACAGGCCCTTAATAAAGAAGGGTCAATGAATCTACTGTTCTTACTAATGAAAGGAATGGCCCAGAAAGAGTTCATGTCTCTGGTAATGTTTCCTTTTGAGGACATCCCTTTGTTACATTTTACCAAAACACAGCAATCAGCATTGCCAAAAGAAAGAGCTACAATTTTAATTTGGAAGGGTCAATCTTGTATTGTTTTAATAGAGTTTTTATTCCCAGTGGCTACTAGAATTATTGTACAGAAGGAGCCAAGAAAGGGAAACCTTTTTTTCAAGTTGGATCTTTTACCAACTAGTCATGCCTCCCATGTTGCTTCTGGAGCAGCTAGTAGCACTGTTCCTAATTATCTGCAGTGGGTCAATTCTGTTCGCTTTACAGCTTGTATTCTAGTGTATATATTCTCTCTAATGCCAAAAGGGGATAAGAGGAATTCTTGACTAACCATAGTCAAGAAAGGAAGCAGACAATAATAATGATGTTAGAGTTATACAAATATTGAGCCAACCTGAAGGTACAGTTTGGTTGGCCGAACAAAGCAGTATGTCCTGCAACTTCAGTCAAATGTTCATTCAAAAAATATTGATCAAAGAAACAGTAGCTAAGTTTTATTTATTTATTTATTTAAAATATTTGCTACCTAACTCATTTTGAAGCAATTTTATGAAGTTGATAGCCAGCTTTGAAGATGTAAAGTAAGGAAATGTATTCAAAGGCATGGCAAAACACCTGCAGAAAGATGTAGTCTTGGAAAACAATTGAAATGGAAAATCTTTATTAACTGACAACACATATTAGTTTTCATTTTCTGCACAACTTCAGAGAGGTTTAAATATCTTTTAAATTCAATAAATGAAGCCAACTTCAGGAGAGAACTTCATGAAGAACACTAAACTTTTAATTATTATTTGTTTAGAACATTCATAAAATGATTTAAAGTTAAACAAATTTGTAGAAATTTTTCAGCAAATACCAACAAATGACCATAAAATTAGCAGTGGTATGTACTTTTAGTCATAAATACAAACAAATAAACAAAAGAAAATGGGAACTGTTGTGCAGCTGTAAACTGGAAAGCTTTAAATTTGCAAACCAGTTTTGCTCTTGAACAAGTCAGTGAACTATGTATATTTCTGAAAAAGTTTACTGTAAGTAATTTGATTTAGACAATGCATATGATAAAGTGAACAAGATTAAATTATGGATTTCTTTGCATGAAAATTGAGTTCTAGGTTGTTTGCTGAATGCCATGATATGTGGTAGAAATAAGGCATGCATGAGAATAACATTATTAGCGTAGGTTCAAGGAGCAGGGAATAAGACAATAATTTGCAATAACCTTTTACTGGTTGTTCAATGTATTTATGGGAAAAACATATAAAGTGTGCTTGTAGTGATAACAGACCAACCCCATGCTCAGGCAGGAAACCATGTATCATTTTAGATGAATGGTTGTCCAATCTCTTCGAGAGTTGGAGCATTCATAATTTCTGGAGGCAAATTGTTTCACTGATTAATTGTTCTCGCTGTTTGGAAATGTCTCCTTAGTTCTAGGTTGTTTCTCTCCTTGATTAGTTTCCATCCATTGCTTCTTGTCCTACGTTCAGTTGCTTTATGGCAACCCCTTTGGTATTCAAGACACTGTTAATGGAGTGGTAATTTTAATCATAATATTGATACTATCCCTCTGTTAATGCAGCCTAGGATTGTGCTGGCTTTTTAACAGCTGCTGCACACTTCTGGCTCACATTTAAGTGATTGTCCACTCGGACTCCAAGATTCCACTCATAATTACTACTATTGAGCTATACTATACTACCATCTATACATCTATGCATTTGGTTTTTCTTGCCTAAATGTAGAACCTTTTTTCACTATTAAATTTCATTTTGTTAGACAGGGCCCAATGTTTACATCTATATCTTAATCCTATCTTGTGAAGTGTTGGCTGTTCCCGCAAGCTTGGTTTTGTCTGTAAATTTGATAGGTTCCCCATCTATCACCTCATCTAAATCACTGATGAAGATATTAACGAGAACTGGGCCCAAGACGGAACCTTGAGGTAGCCCACTGCATACACTTCTCCATGTAGATTTAGTTCTATTGAAGACTACACATTGAATGCTGTTGGTCAGACAGTTACAACCCATCTGATAGTGATGATGTCTAACCCATATTTTTCTAACTTATCAAGTAGTAGGTTGTGGTCTACTTTATCAAATGCCTTACTGAAGTCCAAATAGATTATATTCACAGCATTTCTCTGGTCCACTAATTTTAAAATCTGTGGGATATTTTGCCATAGTTGCCTTTACTTAGAAGCATTTTTCTAATCTGGTCACTGAAACACAGCTGGAGTTTCATTATGCCCCAAAAACATTTTTGTAAACTGAAACAATATTTGGAGTGTTAGCAAAGATTGTTTTCCTTTTAGAGAGATTCAAATGCTGTTGTCTTTCCTTGAGAGAAATTTGCTAGTACTTGCCCTTAAGCTAATGCAGATAAGTGAAGAGGTGAGACATTTCTTGTAACTTGATGGCAAAAAGTAAAATAGAAAATAAAGTTCAGATAAGGCTGAATTCAGTTGTTTAACTAAATAATTCACAATGGTCAATTTTTCACAATATGATAATGCATAAATCATGGTTTACAAATGGTTGAATTTGAATAACATATGAAACCAAAATGGAAGAAAATGCAGTATGACCTAATGAAGTACACCATATCCTAGAAATTAAGAAATTGATCCAATTAATAGAATAGTAATTGTTATTTTAAATTTTAATAAGTTTATCAAGCTAAGTAATCTTTTCTTTCAAATATAATTGGAGGAGAAAATATTAGAAAAGCAAGTGCAGCAGTTGCTAAAAAAATACCTGATTTTGTAATTTATTTTTTTTGGGGGGGATTATCATGGTATTTGTGAATGCAAACTGTTTTTGTTACTGCAGTCATTGTAGTAGGCATTTCCTTAATGTTGCAAGTCCAAGCCTCTGGGGCTATATGTCTAAACAACTGATGAGTAATTACTATGGAGCTCTGAGGCAGAGAGCAAAGAAAAGGGGAAGCTATTAGAAGCATTTTATTTGAGATATGAGCTAGAGCAGATTGCTATTATTTTTTTGCTGTAGGGAATGACTGAAGTACACCACATTTCTCTTAGAAAATAAAAGAAACAGAATACCATGCACCTTCCATGGGGTCTGCATTTTTATTACCTCTGTAATACTCTTTAAGTCCTTGAAATCAAAGCTACCAACACTGACTGCTCTTTTTATGGACAAAGCAAAAGTTTACACACAGAGAGGTATACAGAGATGCATATATTTACATATATACATGCATGCCTAACAGAGAGTATGGGATAGAGAAAGATAAGATAAGAGGAAGACCAATGCAATTAGTGAAAGAATCTCAACGACCCTTAAACTTCCCAATGCTTACCTATGCCATAAGTAATTGGTTTTCCAGATGACCATTCTAGACAATTAACATTGAAGAGGTTGGCATTAGCTCCAAATAAACTCAATTTTATTTGGAATTAAACTAAATAATTCTGAGTAACCAACTACCCAGGTCATTCAAATTATTTAAAAAATAAAGGCTCCCTTAAATTGAGTTTAACTTCTAGTGATTTTATGGTCGTTACTAGGTCCCAACCTGAAAGTGGTTTGCATCACCTTTTTCTTAGATGCATATCTGAAGAACTTTCAGAACCTATGGGAGAATTAGTTGAAACATTTCCGATCAATCTCAGCTCTACAAGAAAGTATAATTCAAGTGATTGAGAGAGATGTACACAGTCCATTATATTAACTGTGATGACTTCTTCACCTCCACTCTTGTGTTATGGGAAATTGCTTCTATATCTTGTCATTATCTGAGATTATTCTTAGAAATCCTTTCATACCAATGACAAACATGTTGGGGTTTGAAATGCAGGAAAACACCTTCATTGTTCCAGCCACCAATCTATAAAATGTTTCCCAAGAGTAGTCCATATCTTATCTATATTATCAGCTTATAAGAATCAACATTTTAAAAATATCCTAGGACTTTCAAGAAATATATTTCTGTGCATTTTTTCACATACTTATAATTCTTAAAAATATATCTATAATGTTCAATTTATTGCATGTAAAATGTTTGAAAATGATTCTTTTATTGGGCTGTTTTCCATCTGGATTTCTGAAACTTCCAGATATAATTATCTTTTATATATGTTCCTACAATGCATGGATACCTATGGGTGACAAATTATGAAACATATCACAATTCAAACTCTACAATTTTTGTACTTGTATTGTGACATCACCTGCAAGTATGTTAATGGCAGAGTTTTTGATGTGATTTCAAAGCCTATTTTGTCATTTAAAAAATAAAATACATGGTATATTGAGCTATTTTTTTATACTGTAGAACTTCCAAATATACATTTAGTAATAATACAAAATAATAAAATGTTCAGCAACTCTTTTAAACTAATAAATATCTGCCCTAACCATATCCTAAATGCATTAGAAAAAATATATCAATTATTGATTCCATGTTCATGCTTAATAAAGCTATACCAAACTGTTGGAAAATCTTTAACTTAAAAATATTTCTTTTTTTTATCAGCCTCTTTAAAAATACTTGCAACAATTGGAAAAGCAAGTGATTAGTTTTTATTTTTATTTTATATCCTGTATTCCATATACAAGTTAAAGTTGTCCAACAGGCACTAATGAAAAAAAATGTCAGTACTGATGCAGCAATTTTTCATTATCTTTTTCAAATGCTAACCTTGGTATAATATTTTAATTATTTTCTCTATGTGTGCACATCAAGATAACTTTAAAGGAATAATTTAATCACAGTAAGCAAAGCATGAATTACTTTAAAAAGGAAGAGGGTGTTGGGATTTTTTTTTAAATATCTTTACGCTGACTCTCTTTGGTGTAAGAGGAACTGAAACAAAAATATCTTCAGCCTTTCAAAATTCTGTTCTTGTATTTTGTATATAAGGACAATATTTTTTGGTATTAAATACTGCTAGTATACCAACTTCACTGAATTTTCTCTAATTTTAGCTGATACTAGACAATGTGTGATAAGTTGAGCCATTTTTTTTTTCCAGAGATATTTCCTTACCTGATTCTTAAATGACTTCAACCATGGCAATATACTGCTTCATTGGAATATTGAATATTGAAGATACATTCAGACAAGTATCTGACTTGAAAATAGCCCATGTTTAACACAGTCAAACATCAGCATAGGAAATGTATTGTAACATTTTGTATAATGTCATTATCTATTTCATGATAATTTTATGTCATAAACTGTTTTTTAAAAATTGTACATTTCAATTCCATAGGAGTTATGAGTCACATATTTTAGACACATTCTGTAAGTGTAAGACCATTTGAGGTACCTTAGTCCAAAAAATGTTGCCCTATGATTCACCAGTTAAAGGTTACTGAAGCAAGAATTTCAGTAATAATTTGATTGATTTAAGGTGTGGGGAGTTGCCCATGAAAATGTTCCAAACTATATAATTTTATATTTAAACAGATTTTCCAAGTCAGTTCAAAGTGGAAAAGATCAAAATCCTCTTGTCCAGGAGTAAATGATCTTTTCTGAATATTGTTGTTTGTTTGTCATAATCAAATCTAGCTAATCATAGATCTCCTGGAGAAGTCAGTGGTTTGAGGAGCAGTGAAAGCAGGAACTCAAAAAAGTAGGATACTGGAGGTGGGAAGCAAGAATAGCCCTAGTACATAAGCTTTTACTGCTGGAAGATCAGTAATACAACCCATTGGAAAATGCCCAATGAACTGAGAGAGAAAGGAAGGAGAAGACCAAAATTGTCTGTTTAGTTATGACAACGTTAGGGTGGCAATAGACATGATAGGATGAAAGCCTTTGATTTCCATTCCTACTTTCAATGACCACAAGTCTCTGAGCACTTTTGAAACCTCCCCAGTGTCCAACAATTTTATTATCATGGCAAAGTTATGACACCTCTTCCCTTAAAGGAACAAGAACACATAAGAAAAAAGTGTGAAATATATATTATATATATATAAAATAATATAATATATTATATTTTTCCATTTTAGAGGCAGAATAAGTCTGTGGGGTTCCCTGAGAATCAGCCATTGAAGCCGTTACATATATATGCAAATAAATCCAATTGAACATATCTGTACTGCCTAATTACCACTTCTAGTTTCTTTGGATATTTTATTTTTTATTGTTGGGGTAAAAGACAGAAAAGGAATATTAAAATTGGTTTTTTCAAGAATGTGTTCTATTTAAAGGACACATTCTTCAAAGGAATATCATATTCAAAGTTCATCTGCAATCTTGTGCTAGCAACATAAGTGAGATTAAAAAATTAGAACAATTATTTCCATTTTATCTAATATAGAGTGAGGAATCAGTGTCTCCAAAGGCTTATGATCTATGAATACTTATATGGAGTGGGTTGCTCCCTTCAAAAAAAAAAAAATCTCTATTGTTGGCTTGGTGGGCGTGGCAGGGGAAGGATACTGTAAAATCTCCATCAAAGGTGGTATTTGCCGTTTCTCCGAACTTCTCAAAATTTCCACTACCAGTTCTCCAGAATTGCTAAATTTGCAGAGGATACAACAGTTGTGGGACTTATCTCCGGGAGGAATGAGTCTGTCTACCGAGATGTGGTGGACCAGTTGCTTTCGTGGTGTGAAGACAATAACTTGGTCCTCAACACCAATAAGACCAAGGAGCTTATAGTGGATTATAGAAGGAATAGATCAGACATCCAGCCTTTGCTTATCAGTGGAGACCAAGTGGAGCAAGTGGCCAGTTTTAAGTTTCTGGGTATAACCCTAAAAGAGGATCTCACCTGGAGTGCTCATATTGCAGCACTGGTCAAAAGGGCCCAGCAGAGATTATACTACCTGAGGCTTCTCAGAAAACAACTGAATGGAAAACTGCTAGTAACCTTCTGCCGCTGCACCATAGAGAGCATTTTAACATATTGCACCTCTGTATGATTTGCCAATTGCACAGTGGCAGATAGGAGAGCACTCCAGAGGGTTAATGTCATTTCCTAGAAGATCATTGGTTGTTTTTCCCCCTCTTTGGAAGAGCTTTATAGCTCCTGCTGCTTAAGAAAGTTCAAAGCATTCTCAAAGATCCATCTCATTCTGGGAATCCATTTTTTGAACTATTACCACCTGGAAGACAGTACAGAATAATAAAAGCAAGGACAAATAGGCTGAAAAATAGCTTCTATCCCAGGGGAGTAGCTCTTTTGAATTCTGCTGTATAGTGCAGTGTTGATGTGGTGTTGGAGGGTTCCAGTTCAATGTGTGAAGGATGTGTGTTTGTGTTTATTTTCATGGTCATGGTTTTGATGTGCACTGAAGATGGTGTTTGATTTTGTTGTACGAGGTGCAATGACAATAAAGTAAAGTAAAGTAAAGTAAAGTGAACTAAACTAAACTAAACTAAACTAAACTCAACTCAACTCAACTCAACTCAACTCAACAGAAGTGAAATATCTTCAAAGAAAAACAAGACAGTACTTTTGAAAAAAGCACCTTTGGGACAACCATGATCTGGATGACTGAGAATCTTGTTAGACATTTCCCTTGGGACACTGCTGTAGGGCAATGAATGCCAAAGCAATTAGACCCAGGATCAGTTTTTTCCTTCAGGTCATCATTCTGCTGAACTCCTCATCCTTACCATATAATATTATATGTAAGTATATTTACCTATGTTGTATGGCTGTAGTATTATTATCTTTCTCATCTTTTCTACTATCCCTGTTATTTGCATCATTATTACAATTATTATTATTCTGTTGCTTTATATGTATACTGAGAGCTTCTTCACCGGAAACAATTCTAATCACTCATGGCCAAATAAATATTCTAGTTCTAAATTGTAAGTTTATTTGCAAATTTGAATTATTGCAAGTTTATGAACTGTGTTGTGCTTCATAAATCAATGCTTATGATTTATATGTGAATGAAGCCACCTTCTAGTCATGTTACTCAATAATTCCAATTCAGCCATAATATCTTAACAGAATTGGAAGGGCAATTTAGGCCAGTGGTCACCAACCAGTGGGCTGCGGCCCACTGGTGGTCCGCAAGAAAATTTTGGTGGTCTGCAGAGAAATGGTACCCCCAGAGCACCCTCCAAAGCAATTAATCCAGGCTGCACATGAACACAAGGCTGTGCAACCCACATGGCCTGCAGGAACCCTCCCCACCCACTCACTCCTTACCTGGCAAATTGCCGACTAAGTTGATATTTTTCCTTTTTTTTCCCCCTGACCATCAGCTATTCTGCTGTGCCAGCAGATTTAGATTAGCTAGAAAGCAGGAAATTGTTGGATTTCTTGCTTTCTAGCTAATCTTTAGACCTTCGGCTCTGCCTCCCTTAGGACTGAAGGTTCTATTATTCAGTTGCAGACTCAGATAGCTGATGGCAGAAACACAGATCTCTAAGTGATTCTGTGAGCAACTCCCTCTGTCTGCTTACTTCACCTGATTTTGGGTAAAAGTTGCTCTTTTTTAATTAAAAAATCAATATTTACAATACATGGTGTGTTGTGAGTTAATTTTGTGAGTTTGCTTGCAAGCAAATTTTATGTGACAGACTCATCACATAAATAGCTGATAGCAGAAAGATACATCTCTGAATCTGTGATTCTGTGAGAAACTCAATCTGCCTGCCTGTTTTGCCTGATTTTGGGTAAAAGTTGCTCTTTTTTTATAAAATATTCAATATTTACATAAATATTTATAATATTTACATACAAGCCATGCCCAGCAGTCACATGACCACCAAGCCACACCTACAAGTTGTTAAGAAATTTGAATCCCACCCCTGCCTCTGTTTGTTTGTGTGTGTATACATGTGTATGAGGGGGGGGGAGAGAGAGAGAGGTTAGATCAGATCTCTCTCTCCCACCAATGTCAGCAAGCCACCATCAGTTAAAATTCATATTAGTGGTCCCCGGGATTTTAAATTATGAGTTTGGTGGTCCCTGAGGTCCAAAAGATTGGCGACCCCTGATTTAGGCCACCAAAATCGACTCCTACTCAGTGTAAAACACCAGATTAAACCATTCCAACTGATGGTTGTTAAACTTCTACTGGAATGAATCCAGTGATGTAAAGGCCATCACTTCTCTGAATAATTGATGCCACTCTCAAAGCACTCATTGTGATGAACTAGCTAGGAAGAACTACTGATAGATAATCATAGTTGTTTTGAGGAATAAAATGCAATAAGGGGAACTTTCAAATAGTTTTTTAGTGTTTGTATTTACAAATTTTCAAATATAGCTTGATAAAAAAATAGAGGTTAATTGATAATTTGAATGGGTTAACACTCTGGAATATTAAACTCAAGGAAAATGTTGAGTATGAATAAAACTTATCTACCTTTGAAACTGGTAATTGATTGCATAAATTTGCTTTGTTTTTCATCTGCAAAAGGAATCCACTTCAGACAGAATATTTTTATTTTGAAGTCTGGGGTTAACATTTCAAAGCAACACAGACTTTTATTGATTTATCTGTATATTCCTTGTTCCTTCCTTATGGGTGCATGTTTTGTTCAACATTCCTTATATTTTGTTTTATCATGTTTTTATAAAGATTCTTCCACTTGTCTCACTGATTTAATCAAAAGTATATTAAACAAAGTGCCACAGTTTAAAGTTTCATATGTGTACCAATGTGTAGTGTAGAGTGTATAATGCATAGGCTAGGGAACCACAGTTCAGATCTCAGGCCTGTTAAGTGAACTTGGACAAATCATTGTCACATTAAGGCATGATATGTTTAACTCTATGGTTTCAAATAAATCATAGCAGGATGAGTACTTATGCAAGAATGACCCATAAAACATAATTCAAAACCTACATGATCTATAATGCTGTAACCTATCAAAACAAATACAATAAGTGCATCGTGGCCCAGATGAATTCATTTTCAATCTACTTTGTCTGTCAAAGGGTTAAAACTTAAAGGGCAATGTAATTCAGCAATTCGTAGAAATAATGGGTTTCAAAATAAACACTTTAAAAATAATAGGAGGGACTAAGATATAGTATAAATCATTTCTGGATTATCTTATAATGCCACCCCTATTTTTTCCTTAAAAGTAGAAGACAGGATTTACATAGACTCAGGAGCTATGTAGGAGTTAAGATGAGGAAAGAAGGGGAATGATTGTGATAAAAATCAACAAACCAATCTTAACAGTTTTATTTGCTACCATTGTGTTAAGCCCATGTCACACTGCACCAACGGATGGAAAGAGGATGTAAAATGGAGAAAAACACTTGCCATCCGTTGGTTAAGCCCATGACACACTGAACCAATGGATGCCAAGAGGATGTAAAATGGACAAAAAACCTTGCCATCCATTCAAAAACGCGATGTACTCACTGCCTCCATTTTGCTTCCTCTCTGTCCGTCCAGCATCTGTTTATTGACATTTCATCTGATCCTAAAGTTTTGGGCTGCCTAAAACTTTTGCACAGAAAATGTATCCAGTTCATCCGTTCTGCATCCGCTAGGCATCCGCTAGGCATCCGTTCTGCATCCGTTATGCATCCGCCATATCCGCTAGGCATCCGTTATGCATCCACGCAACTCCATCCGCCTGGACTCAGGGAGGAAGCGGAACGGATGCAGAACGGATGCAGAACAGATGCCTAGCGGATGCAGAATGAAAACAAAGCGTTTAAAACGGAAAAAACGTTCACAGAGGGGACCTATCTCGGATATTAAGGATGTCTAGAGGATGCCTAGCGGAAAACCTATACTGCCTATAAAAAGGGGGAGCAACTCGCCTGCATCTCACTTTCAGAACAGCAGCCCAGCAGTGCAGACCTCTGCAGCCTTCATCTGCCTCTTCCTCTTCCACAGCATCCAGTCATGTCCACCGTGGATTGTAACAAAGTCCTTTCGGCAGCCACCATCATTCTGCAACAGTACGAAGCCATCTGCAGGCTCTGTGAACTCTACTGCGAGAAGAAAAGGAGCCACCCAAAAAGAGTCTGGATCTGAAGATGGTTCACCAGAAAAGCAGAGGACGGACTGTACAACAAGCTGATGGTGGAGTTCAGGAACGAAGACACTCAGGCATTCCAGAACTTCATGAGGATGCCTCCAGCCATGTTTGACGAAGTTGTACAGCGGCTGACACCCAGGTTGACCAAGGCAAACACTAGCTTCCGTCCCAGCCTGGAACCTGGACTCAAGGTGGCACTCACTCTGCGCCACCTGGCCTCAGGGACCTCCTACAGGAGCATACAGTATGGCTGGAGGGTGCCATCCAACACCATCAACATTGTGGTCAGAGAAGTGGTGCAGACCATCATCGAAGAATACAAGGAGGAGCTCCTCCAGTACCCCTCCACTGAAGAAGGATGGAAGAAAGTTGCAGAGCAGTGGTATCAGAGGTGGAACTTCCCACACACCGTTGGAGCCATAGATGGCAAGCACGTGGCCTGCTAATCTCCAGCCAAGTCGGGGTCCACTTATTTCAACTACAAGGGCTTCTTCAGCATCATCCTCTTCGCCATGGTCGATGCTGACTACAAGTTCATGTACATCGATGCTTCAGGCAACGGCTCATCTTCAGATGCCCAGGTATACAACGCCAGTCACCTCAAGGAGGAGCTGGAACGCAACCTCATCATGGGCTTCCCAGATCCGGAACCCCTGCCCAACGACACACAAGATGTGTCGTACTTCATCGTGGGGGATGACGCCTTCTCCCTCACAACCTACCTCATGAAGCCCTACACTTCCAGACTCCTCACCCATGAAGAGAGGATCTTCAACTACAGGTTGTCCAGGGCAAGGTGGGTGGTGGAGAATGCCTTTGGAATCCTGGCCAGTTCCAGGTACTTCTCACCACCATGCAGCATTGCCCAGAGACCGTGAGTAGGATCATGGAAGCTTGCTGCATCCCGCACAATCTCATGCGCACCCGCTACCCAGTCTTGCAGAACAGGCTCATGAACCTCCAACAAACCAATGGGGACATGGAGCCTGGGGAATGGAGGCAAGGGCGAAACCTGATTGACCCTGAGGATGTGCAAGGCCCCAACAGAGCCTCACATGAAGCGAAGAAACAGCACAACCTCCTGAGACACTGGTGCAACTCCCCAGCTGGAGCAGTGGAGTGGCAAGACAGGATGGTAGATGATTAATGGATGCTTCCTTCAGCCTGTCTCATGACACTGATGAGATTGTGCCATGTATGTTGAGTGGCCCGACAATGAATAGGGCATTTAATAAAGAGTTGTGTTTATGTTGACATGTGTGGATAATTATTACATTATTATTGATAATAAATGGCCATAGGTGTGGCACCTGGGAGGGTGGACCATACAGTCCCACTATGCTTGCACTGGAGGTTTATCTATCCCACAGCTATTACCAATTCCACAGGTATCCCTGCCCATCCCACAGCTATCTCAACCCATCCCACAGCTATCTTAACCCATCCCAGAAGCATGCAAAGTCTTAAACCATTTCTAAAAGTTTCCAGCAAGACTTTATGAAAAAAAAGAAATGAAGCAAGTGTGTGAATCAAAAATAGACTTTATTAACAACAAGCTATAAGACAAAAATGAGTCCAGGTGCTGTGGAGGTGGCTGGTGCTGGAGTGCTTGTCATCAGCTCCTCCAGAAGCAGAAGCAGCAGAAGCCCCAGCCCCAGAAGAGCGAGCCCGTGCTGCAGAAGCCCCAGCAGAACCAGAGTGAGGGCCAGGGGGCGGGATGGTAACCCTGTCCCTCTTGCCAGGGCTGGCAGCAGATGGCTGAGGCTTGCTGTGCTTCCGCATGGTTGTGGGGTTGCTGGCTGGCAGGGAGGCTGGCAGGAACCAAGGCTGGCAGGAAGGCTGGCAGGGAGGCTGGCACCAAGGCAGGCACCAAGGCTGGCAGGGAGGCTAGCAGGCAGGCAGGAAGGCAGGCAGGTACCAAGGCTGGCAGGAAGGCTGGCACCAAGGCAGACACCAAGGCTGGCAGGCAGGCAGGCAGCAAGGCTTGCAGGCAGGCTGGCAGCAAGGCTGGCAGGGAGGCTGGCAGCAAGGCTGGTTGCAAGGCTTGGGTAGGCAAGGCAGGGTAGGCAAGGCAGGGTAGGCAAGGCAGTCGATGTGTCTAGCAGCAGGTCTTTCCTCTGAATGGAGACCTGCTTCCGAGCTGCTTCTGTTATATCCGCGGGGCTGGTGCAATGCATCCTGCCCGCATGCGCAATTAACGCCAGGCATCCATTAGGCTTCCGCTGTGCATCCACTGTGCATCCGCTGTGCATCCGCTTCATCTGTTCGGTGTCCGCTCTGCATCCGCTCTTTCCGTTCCGCCTCCGCTTTGCTGAGGCCCCCCGGAAGCCCAGCGGTTGCGCCATCCGCTCCCATCTTCTTCCCTCCGCTGGGCTTCCGTTCCTCATCCGCTTTGCATCCGCCCTGCGTCCTCCATGCATCCGTGTTATCCGCTCCGGTTATGCAAATTTTTGCCCCTTTTGAGAGTGGATAACAATGAATGGAACATTTTGCTCGTCCGCTGTGTTCTTTTTGCATCCGTTGGGCAGTGTGACATGGGCTTTACATTGGTTTTAGTTAATCACCTTTGCTGGCTGAACAAGAAAGGGGAGTGTTTCTTTTTGATGATAGGCTTTTGTTTTTAATATCTAAATTTTGCTTCAATAGTCTGTTCTCTGTCAATTTGCTTTCTCTTGGTCAACATGGACAGTTTAGCTACTTCTTCTTATAGAAGCATTTGGTCTGATCTGGTGAATGATGTGGAACCTTACCAGCCTAATTCTGATGATAGGTAGTTCGAAGGAGTCTCAAATGCTGGGAAGGAGTTCTTTGCATCCAGTCTGCTTGAGTTCTGTGAAAGTTGATCAGCAGGAATGTTCGTGGCGTATACTAGCATAATCAAACATGAGCCAAACTGAAAAAGTCCTAGTTTCACAGGTTTTTGTACTAGGAATCCAAGCGAGGTGGTTTTATCCAAATGTTGGAGAGAAAATAGTCTTAACTGACTGCAGTGACTAGGTATCCATGCATTGTTTTATATGGCAGTTGCAGACTGAATATATATATATATATATATATATATAT
>BLBF01020103.1:0-21336 GCA_015471245.1 Laticauda colubrina | reverse complement strand
ATATATATATATATATATATATATATATATATATATATATATATATATATATATATATACACGCACGCACGCACGCACGCACGCACAATACTCTATTCTGAAGCAACAGTACACAGTGTGAAAATACTAACTGAAAACTGCAGCATGTCTGTATCTGTTGAAATGTCATTTAATAAATGTGTGTCCCTTGGCTCAGTGCACTTCTGTTGATCATGATTGGTTAGATCTTCACTTTTCATTCTGTCCACTTGCTAAATGACAAACTAGGCTGATAAGCATGTTAAGTGCAAACTAAATATGGGCTTCTGCAAGCATCTTGTGCACTTTTACCAATTCAAGTATTTTGTCAGGAAGACTAGGACCATTGAGGGATCTCGCTTGCAGTGTTTTGTTTTCACCTGTCACTAACAGAGCTTGTTCAAAAATGGAGATGTTTACAGGCTGAAGAAGGGGGAGGAGGAAGAGGGAAGGTGTTGGGAAAAGGCAAACAAGGAACCAAATAAACTAAAATACTGTGATAATATAGAGCAGGGGTGTAAAACTCATGTCATCATGATGGTGTCATGTGATGTATCAGAACTTTATTCCCCCTTTGCTAAACCGGGTGTGGGCATGGCCAGAGCATGACGCATCCATCCCAAGGGCTGAGAGTTTGACAGTCCTGATATAGGGTAAAAACTATGTGGCACAAATCTGTGCATATCCATGCAAATCCAAATGGGGATTACCGATGAGCAAGCGCTTGTTTGTGAGGGCATAAGAAAAGTCATTGGGGTGAGGTGGGGAGATTGGGGCAGGACAACCATATCCAAATAGGGAAAATTATACAGTACAAGCAATGACAGTTGGCATGCAAGAAAATATGGCAGCCAACACTGGACATCTTTGGAGCCCTGCCTACATTTGGGGACAGAATAGTGGCTGGGTTTTTTCAGAGCTTAAGCAGGAGAAGGTCTGTTGAGAGATTTTTCTCATTTGGAGCTATTGTCAGTGGTATGTGCTTGCAGTGGTAAGCTCCTTGCCAAAACTATGGTAACAAGCCACAATCATCCCCATCTTCCAAAAGGAAGGGAGACCCCAGTCTAGTTGAAAGGCATGCCAGCCTAGTTGAAAATTACAGACCAATCGTACTGTACATAGATAAACAGATCCTGAAAACCAACAAAAGCTTTCAAAGTTCAGCACAACTGTTTCTGATGTGTATAATTAATATTTTTGGGATGAGCAGACTAAGACAACTATGGTTGCTGAACAATTTGATCAAAGAATGACCTTGAGAGATTAATGGACGATGAGAACTAAGAAGATAGCACAGCAAGGGGCTGTAAGAAGTCTTTCTTGTATAAAGAGAAATCTTAGCTAAAATGTGTTGTTTTTTCACATATTTTTCTCATCAACCACTTTCCCGTTCTCTTTCATTCCTTTCTCTTGTCTGTGATTACTGGACTGTTGAGTTAGGATCTCTTATAAGTACAATGAATATTGCACATTTCAGAAATAGACAGCTCACTCCAGGAAGCAAAAACAGTTATTTCCTTTTATTTCCTACATTTTCCATGTTTTTTTTTCTTCTTACTCTAGATTTTTTTTAAAAAAAGTCTTAGCACTGAGAATATCATACAACCACTATTTATTTCAGTTCATTGTGATCTTTTGAAAACATGTTTCCAAAATATAAAAAGAAAGACAGAAAAAGAAAAAAACCCTACTTATCAATATGTTAATCTGTGTCACATGCTCTTTCAAAATGCTCTTTATCAAGAGGAATGTTTCAGTTAAGGCTCTGCCCCACTGGCCGACGGACGCAAAACGTATGCATAAAGGACACAGCGGATGAGCAAAATTTCGGGGGTGGCTCCATCCGTTGTCATCCGCTCCAAAAAGTGGCGAACGTTTGTATAAACAGAACGGAAAAGAATGGAAAAGAACGGACGTGGGTAGTATGTTGCGGGGATGTTAAATGGATGTTCATAGGAAGCTTAGCAGATATATATCAGATGCAAACCGTTCACTGCGCATCGTTTCTATTTCCATGCTACTAACGCTGTGTAGACGTTCTGTGTACCTTTTGTTTCCTCCCTCTTTCCATTTTCAGCTGCAATGTATGTGAGTTGGAGGATGCCTAGAGGATGCAGAGAGGATACAGTGGACATTTAACAGATGATAAACAGACATAGAACGTTTATTGCTCAGATGTCACGGATTTACATCATACACAGCGGAAAGTTCATCCGTTCACAAAGTTTTGTGCATCTCAAAACTTCTTGGGTGGATGAAATCTCATTGGACAGATGCTGGAGGGATAGAGCGTATGAAACACATATGCAGTGAGTACACAACGGATGCATCGCGTTTTCCAATGGATGGCAAGCTTTTTTTAACGTTTTACATCCTCTTTGCATCCGTTAGTGCAGTAGGACATGGGCTTAAAGGTTTTGCTGAAGTTTCTTTTCTTCCTATCTATTAATTGTGGATCTCTGCTTTAACTATACTGGCAAAGGAAATGGCTGCCCAGATCATAGAAGCAAAACTTTCAGAAGGAGACAGCATAATAGTACAGTGGGTTATATTTTCCCTCAGATTGGAGTGAAACGAACTGGTCTAGGAAGAGTTGGTAAAGTTGGAGCAGCAGCTTAAACCCTGAAGCTTCTACTCCTGTTTATTAGAATTAGAACAAAGCTTTGAATGCAAGAAAGCTTCAATCAAATCAACCCTCAAAGCTGGCTCAAATAAAGACTCACTTTGAGTCAGCAAATCAAACTAGGTAGCTTTAAAGCATTTCATAGCTTTTCAAAGCACTTCACAGATTTGATGATTTTCTCACACTTTTGGTATATTTGAAGCAATACCAAGTGTTGCAGGTTCAGTATCATACATGAAGAATCCTGAGGGAATGTTTCATAAACAATGAGTTTTATCACCACTTTAAAATCTCTGCTTAGCTGTGGCCTGCTGGGGTAACCAAAACCATATATTGCTATGGGTTTCACTTGTTTTTGTATCTGTCAACTTCTTTGTTGTGTGACCAGTCATGAGCTCTACTTTTGTTTTTGTTTCTGTATATAAAATCATATATTTCTATGCTGATCTTGGCAATACAAGTTTTTACTTTTACTTCTTATGCTTCAACACTTTCTATTTGCAATAAGTAAATAACTCTTATTGGTGCTGATGGATTATTTTCCCCAATAAAAAAAGCAGAAGAATGAACAAAGACTGCAGTGGAGACTATTTTATATTTTTATTTATACATAAAGACATAGGAATTGGGTGGCCAAGTAATAAGCCACCATCATAAGCCACCATCACCACCATCATCTAATATCTTGTCTGGTACTGGAGTAACATCAGCTAATTACCATGTTTCTCATATAATAAGTCCGGGTCTTATTTTTTTTTTAGCCCCGAAAAAATGGCTAGGTTGTCTTTTGGGGGGTGACTTAATTCCCCCCCTTGCATCTTCGGGTGGGCAGGCGGCGACGGCTTGGATGTTGACCTCGGCGTTGGTGGGGCACTTCGTATCGGGGTCAACAGAGGCAGCACCATATCCGGGTGTGCAACAAAAGTACTTCCTAACAGCAAGCCCCCTTACCATTCCCTCCCATTTCACATGTTTTAATATAGGCCTTAATTTTGGGGGGGAGGGGCTTAATTTCATTTCATGACTATAAAACATGCTGGGACTTCCTATTGGGGGAGGCCGTATTGTTGGAGAAACAGGGTAGCAGTTGAAAGATAATAGAATTTGCAGTTGTGGATGGTGGAGTTAAGAGACTTGTTAGTTTGAAAACCTTACAGGGGAGGAAACAACAGGGATCTGACCCAGCTTTAAATCCCTGGAGCCCTTATTTGATTGTTCCTAAGAAAATGGATTCAGTCTGCAGAAATTTGTGTAAAGAGATAAACAGCAGTATAAACAAGTTTGCTGGTCAGCTCACAGTTCATTCTAGTTCCTTGTGCCTGACAGTAGTATAGGGTTGAAATGCAAAGTTCTTGGTGTTCTCTGAGCTTGGTTGTTTGATTGTAGATATTTCATTACCCAATGAGGTAACATAATTATTATTAGTAAGTGTGGGGTTTGCTTTGCTCCCAGTTCATTTACAGCATCTTGTCCTGCAAATGTGGCAACCAGGATGATTAGGGGACTGGAGGCTAAAACATACGATGAACGGTTGCGAGAACTGGGCTTGGCTAGTCTAGTCTAGTCAAGAGAAGAACCAGGGGAGACATGATAGCAGTCTTCTAATATTTCAGGGGCTGCCAGATGGAGGAAGGGGTCAATCTATTTTCTAAAGCACATATAAGCCAGACAAGGAAAAATGGATGGAAACTGAACAAAGAGAGATTTAACCTAGAAATAAGGGAAAACTTTCTGACAGTGAAAACAATCAACCAATGGAACAGCTTGACCTCAGAAGTTGTAGAAGTGCCATCACTTGAGACTTTCAAGAAGAGATTGGACTGCCATTTGTCAGAGGGTTTTCCACTTGGGTGAGGATTGGACTAGATGTCCTACAAGGTCCCTTCCAGCTCTGATTATCTGTTATCTGTTATCAGTGCTGCTGGTACCTGGTCTGACAGGGAAAGCCACTTTAAAATCAGGGTAAGCTACTATACATAGCAAGCTACTATAGACAAATGGGCAGCAACTTCCCCATTCCACTTATGCAAACAAGCAACTAAGCTCAGAGAACACCAATGTTCTTGATCAGATTGTAATAGCTGTAGATCCTCTTGAATTTGACCATTCCTAGTACTAACTGATAAATAAACATTGTGATTACCACCACGCTACCAAACCAAAAGATTAGGTTTATGGCTCAGTTTAAGGCAGCTTTCTAAAACCTGAATCTTCAATTATTTTGAATGCTATTTTCCTTCAACCTCAGCTAGCATAACCAAAATGCTCAGACTTTATCAGAGTTGTATATCTAATGGATATATTAGAAATAAAGAAATACCCATTTATAATATTAAAGAATCTCTTCTTCTATATACACAACTGTAAGTATCTAAAAGTCATTTCTATCATACCACAGCAGCTGTACAGGTGCAGATGACTTTGCAAAGTTCAAGTACAAAATAAGCAACAATTAGTTTATCTTTCTGCGGCATCATTCCCCTCTCCCCAGTCAAATATATTATTCTCTAAATGCAATCAGCACCTCTAAAATAATTATGCCAGACGTGATAAAAAAATTACAGAGGATGGCAATTTAGAAAGATAGTGAAATAAAGGATTATAATTATAGTTAACAATTATATATAATGATATGCATGCTATTACTTTAATACTCATCTGCATCATTCTGTAAATGGGCTGCTGGACCTTTTCAACCTCTGGGACAGATGGAATTTCAGCTTCGCTGAGCCCTTTGAGGAACACTAGGGAAAAATGTCTGTAAATAAAAGACCATTTATTTTGGCAAAAAAAAGGTTTCTTCTTATGCTCAAATGAAGTGCTACGGATAAGTCTCCTTGAGAATATGACATAGCAGAATGGATAATTTGTCTGTTCTGAAAGGTGACTTTTGAAACATTAAGTTAAACAGAGAGAGAATTGCTGAGGGGATGAGGAAACCTAACAAGGCATGGGAGGCAAATGAAGCTACCTGCTCCATCCTGTTTGTTAGCAAAAGTGAATATTTCACCTTTCCTGTCTGAAATTGTCTTGCAAACATTACACTGAGGGATTTATGAATGCAATCTCTCTGCCTCTCTCCCTCTCAGTCTCCCCCCCATCCCAAACACAAGTTAGAATTTTGTCTTCTTTTCTTCTACTTTTGAATTATTACTCTAAGGGAAACCTTTCAATATCTTGCAAAATATTTGATTTTTGAAGACCAAATCAAGGCCATTGTAATACTGCAGAGTGTGTCAATATATCTACCGTGACAAGACTGTATCCCTTTATTTCATGAGGTCATGTTCCTGGAGGAAAAGGAAATTTAAACCTAATAAGTAAGCAAATGAGTAAGTAAGTTCTTCACTTAAGGATAGGTCCCACTGGCCAATGGACGCAAAACATATGCAGAAAGGACACAATGGATGAGCAAAATTTTGGGGGTGGCACCATCCGTTTTCCTCTGCTCCAAAAAGTGGTGAAAATTTGCATAAACAGAAAGGAAAAGAATGGACGTGGGTAGTATGTAGCGGGGATGTTAAATGGATGTTCATCGGAAGCCTAGTGGATGAAAGCGGATGACACATCCGAAGGGGTTCCGGGGAGAATTTCGAAGCAGACGCATAGCAGAAGGGGCAGATGCATCATGTACATCAATAGGAAACAAAGGGGATGCCGCGCGGATGTATATCAGATGCAAAGCGTTCACTGCGCATGCGGGGGGTATGAATTGCGTCCACTCCGTGAATATAAAAGGATGCAGCACGCACACAGAATAGTCTATTCTGACTCAGAATAGTCTCAGAGACTGAGTTGTTTACTTGTTTAACAAAGTTTATCTTTGCTTAAGACACTTAATACAGTTTACTTGGTTCATTTTCTTATTTAATAAAGTCATAAAGTTTACCTAAGAAAGTTAATAAAGTTTATCTTTGCTTAAGACACTTAGTTTACTTGGTTCATTTTGTTTACTTAATAAAGTGTTGGTGAAAACTTTGAAAAAATGGTAAAGCCTTTGCATACTTGTGGGATAGATAAGGATAGTTGTGGGATAGATGTGCAACCATAGTGGGACTGTATGGTCCACCATCCCAGCGATCCAGATGATTTTTCTCCCCCTTTTTACAGAAAATATTGGTTGTCCGCTATGGGGCCTTCTACATACTCTAGACATACTGCAGACATCCTAAATATATGAGATACAAACATTTTGTCCATTTTTAATACTTTATATACGAGATGCATACGAGTACATCCTTTCTATTTCCGTGCTACTAAAGGCCCGGTCCCACTGGCCAACAGATGCAAAACGTATGCATGAAGGATACAGCCGACGAGCAAAATTTTGGGGGTGGCTTCATCTTTTGTCATCCGCTCCAAAAATTGACGAAAATTTGCATAAACAGAAGGTAAAAGAATGGAAAAGAAAAGACGTGGGTAGTTTGTAGTGGGGATGTTAAACGGATGTTCATAGGAAGCCTAGCGGATGATAGCAGATGGAAGCAGATGACACATCTGAAGGAGTTCCGGGGGAGAATTGCGAAGCGGACGCATAGCGGAAGGGGCGGATGCATAGCGGATGAAGTGGATGCATCACGGACGCCTATAAGAAACAAAGGGGATGCCGCATGGATGTATATCAGATGCAAAGCGTTCACTGCACATGCGGGGAGTATGAATTGCATCAGCTCCGCAGATATAAAAGGATTCAGCACGCATGCAGTCAGCATACAGGGGAAAGATGTGCTGCCACATACATCTAGCAGGAACACCATGGTTCATCAGTCAGGCGAGAAGAGGAAGCCCGTACCTACACGTTCAAGCCCTGGCAAGAAGGCCAGAACCAGCATCCCAACCCCTGGCACTGACTCTGAAGCTGCTGCTACTGCTTCTGCTGCTGCTGCTGTGGTGGACCAGCCCCAGGGCCCTCAAAGACCTGCTGCTGAAGGCCCTGCTGCTCAAGCCCCTGAAGGCCCTGCTGTTCAAGCCCCTGAAGGCCCTGCTGCTCAAGCCCCTGCCAGAGGGAGGAAGAGGCAAGGGAAGCAGAAGGGAGAGAGGAAACAGTGCACCGTTTCCGAGGAGCATGAGGATGAGGTGCTGGAATGGCTGAGGGAGAAAAAGTACCTCTGGAGAAAGGGCCACAGACTGTATCGGGACACCAAGAAGAAGCAGGCAGCTTGGAGAGACAAGGAAGAGAGCCTGGGGTACACTGCAGAAGTACTCCTTGGATGGTGGAAGCACATGCACACCTGGTATGGTAAGCTACACCTCAAGAAATCTGGTCTGGCCGCTGTCAAGCTCACTGACCGGGAGATGTAGGTCATGGCCAAGTGCAGTTTCCTGGAGGGTGAGATCCGCCACCGAGGAGCAGCCCCTCTGAGACTTCTTTCCCTCAGACAGCCAGTCCTCTTCCAGCCAGGAGCCAGCTACCCTGTCCAGGCAGATGTCTTCAGAGGGCCCCACGGCAGAGAACCCCCCAACAGCTGTACTCCCCAAGCTGGCAGACTTGGAGGATCCTGTGGGGGATGACACCCTGCTATCACAAATGGAGGAAGAAGAAACAGCCACCAGAGGCCAACCCACCCCACCCCCACCCCCAGCTCCACAGGATGCAGGCAGAGAGGCAAACTGCTGTTGGAGATCACGGACACAATGAAGACCAGCTCAGAACTTCTCTCTCAGCTGGTCCATTGGGATAGAGCATCCTCGGACCGGAAGCCCTTCATCACCTACGTGAGCCAGACCCTCAGGGAACTGCCTGAAGCCCAGTACCAGGTGATGAAGCAGAAGATTACAGCATTTCTGCACAACCCTCAAGGCCCAGATGAAACTGCTCCTACCCACTCCAGGTATGCTCCTCCACCCCAGACAATGTCACAGCCCTTCCATAGCTTTCAACAGGCCCTCACCGACCAAGGCTATGACTACCAGGATTTCCCACAGCAAAAACAGACCTTCCCAGTACAGTCCCAGGTTCATCGCACGCCACAGACACCACTCCTCACCCAGCTGCAGACCAGACAGCCCCACTACACTCCTCCTTCCTCCACCCCAGAGCCAAGCCCGTCAACAGACAATCTGTCATCAGTACTGGGCCTGACATCTCAACTCCTTGATGAGGGGCCTCTCAACCTCATGGGACTGAGTCAGCTCTCAGACAGCTTCCTGAACACACCATCCCCTGTTGTAACCTCAGGGCCAAGCACCCCATTGGTGCCTCAGACCAGCACTCAGGCTACAGCCACCTCCACAGTCCCTGCCCGCTTAACAGCTGAGACCATGGACAAGACTGAGAGTGACTGAGAATAGTGTCAGAGACTGAGTTGTACTTCTTTGCTTAAGACACTTTACTTGGTTCATTTTGCTTTTTTAATAAAGTCATCAAGTTTACCTAAGAAAGTTAATAAAGGTTATCTTTCCTAAAGACACTTGGTTCATTTTTTTCCTTAATAAAGTGTTAGTGAAAATTTTGAAAAAATGGTTAAGCCTTTGCATGCTTGTGGGATAGATAAGGATAGTTGTGGGATAGATAAACCTCCAGTGCAAGCATAGTGGGACTGTATGGTCCACCATCCCAGCTGCCACACATATGGACCTTTATTATCAATAACAATTTATTCATTGATCAACACATTTTAAAATAAACAAAGCTCTTTATTAATGCCCTATTCATTGAAGGACCACTCAACATACAAGGCACAATCTCATCAGTGTTATGCAACAGCTTCAAGGAAGCATCCATTAATCATCTATCATCCTGTCTTGCCACTCCACTGCTCTAGCTGGGGAGTTACACCAGTGTCTCAGTAGGTTGCGCTTCACGTGAAGTTCTGTTGGGGCCATGTACATCCACTATCAGGTTTCATCCTTACCTCCATTCACCAGGCTCCATATCCCCATTCCCTTGTTGATGGTCCACAAGTCTGTTCTGCAACACTGAGTAGCGGATGTGCATGAGATTGTGCAGGATGCAGCAAGCTTCCATGATCCTCCTCACGGTCTCTGGGTGATGCTGAATGGTGGTGAGAAGTACCTGGAACCTTTTGGCCAGGATGCCAAAGGCATTCTCCACCACCCGTCTTGCCCTGGACAGCCTGTAGTTGAAGATCCTCTCTTCATGGGTGAGGTATCTTGAACTGTACGGCTTCATGAGGTAGGTTCTGAGGGAGAAGGCGTCATCCCCCACGATGAAGTAGGGCACATCTTGTGTGTCATTGGGTAGGGGGTCTGGATCTGGAAAACCCATGATGAGGTTGCGTTCCAGCCCATCCTTGAGGTCACTTGTATAGTATACCTGACCATCTGAAGCTGACCCGTTGCCTGAAGCATCGATGTACATTAACTTGTAGTCAGCATCAACCATGGCGAAGAGGACGATGCTGAAGAAGCCCTTGTAGTTGAAATAATTTTACCCTGAGTTGGCCAGAGCTTTGCAGACCACGTGCTTCCCATCTATGGCTCCAATGGTGTGGGGAAAGTTCCACCTCTGATACCACTCTTCTGCAAGTTTTCTCCAGCCTTGTTCAGTGGTGGGGCACTTGAGGAGCTCCTCCATGGATTCTTCAATGGTGGCCTGCACCACTTCTCTGACCACTTTGCTGATGCTGTTGTGTGGCACCCTCCACGCATACTGCATGTTTCTGTATGTGGTTTCAGAGGCCAGGTGCTGCAGAGTCAGTGCCACCTTCTGTCCAGGGTCCAGATTGGGATGGAAATTGGTGATCGGCTTGGTCAACCTGGGTCTCAGACGCTCTACAAGTTCGTCAAACATGGCTGGTGGCATCCTCATGAAGTGATGGAATGCATGAGGGTCTTCATTCCTCAGCTCCACCATCAACTGGTCATACAGTCCAAACTCCATTCTTCTCATGATCCATCCTCGGACCCACACAGCTCTTGGACGTCTCCTTCTTCTCCTTCTGTATAAAAGGTGAAACTGTCTGAACAGGTTTTGGTTCTGGTGATGAATGATCGCAGCTACCATATGGACTGTGTCATGATCCATGTTGGAGAACAATTGAAGATGTGGAAGACCAAGATCAAGGGTGAAGAGGTCTGTACACCATGGCTGCTGGACTCATACTGAGATCCAGATGATTTTCTCCCCCTTTTTATAGGAAATATTGGTTGTCCACTATGGGGCCTTCTACACACTCTAGACATATTCCAGACATCCTAAATATATGAGATATATCCCAGATACAAACATTTTGTCTGTTTTTAATCCTTTATATACGAGATGCATACGCTTACATCCTTTCTATTTCCGTGCTACTAATGCTTTGTAGACGTTCCATGTACCTTTTGTTTCCTCCCTCTTTCCATTTTCAGCTGCAGCAGATGTGAGTTGAGGGGATGGCCAGAGGATGCAGAGAGGATACAGCGGATGTTTAATGGATGATAACGGACCTAGAACGTTTGTTGCCCATATATGTCACGGATGTATATCGTACGTGGCGGAAAGTTCATCCGTTCACAAAGTTTTATGTCCTATTATCATTCGTTAAACATCCGCTGTATCTCTCTGTATCCTCTGGCCATCTTCTCAACTCACTTCTTTTGCAGCTGAAAACGGAAAGAGGGAGGAAACAAAAGGTACATGGAACGTCTACAGAGCATTAAATTAAATCAGATCATTAGCTTATCTAACTTGATACTATCAAGCTATATTGAGCTATAGTCCAAACACCAGAAGAACTCAAATGATTTACAGGTGTAAGCATGAGAGATCATTAACAACAATAGGAAACAGGCCAGTATCTTCACCTTTCAAAACTTGTTATACCTTCTCATTCTTCAAGGAAAAAAATGGTGTAACAAACGACAGAAAACAGAGGGCCATATAGAAATCCAAATAAGAGCTTCCTTTTCTTTTTTCTTTTATTTTCCTTTCCTTTCCTTTCCTTTTCCTTTCCCTTTCCTTTCCTTTCCTTTTTTTCTTCAGTTCTGCTCTCTGTGCTAAGCTATTCATCTATCCAATGTGAATTCTTGTCCATCCCCAACTTCTATTTTCTGATTCAAATATTAAAAGGCTTGAAATAAACTTCATAAAGTTATGCATATCAGAATAATAACAATAACTTGGTCCTGAATGCCAGGAAGACCAAGGAACTTATAATAGATTATAGAAGGAGCAGATCCGACATCCAGCCCTTGTTTATCTGAGTGGAGCAAATGGCCAGTTTTAAGTTTCTAGGTGTTGCTGTAAAAGAGGACCTGACCTGGGGTGCTCACATTGCAGCACTAGTCAAAAGGGCCCAGCAGAGATTATACTACCTGAGACTTCTCAGAAAACAACTGAATGAAAAACTGCTGGTGACCTTCTACCGCTGCACCATAGAGAGTATCTTAATTTATTGCACCTCTATATAGTTTGCCAATCACACAGCAGCAGATAGGACAGCATTCTAGAAGGTTAAAGGCCCTGTCACACTGCCCAACGGATGCAAAACGTTTGTAAAAAGGACACAGCGGATGAGCAAAATGTTGCATCTGTTGTTATCCACTCTCAAAAGGGGTGAAAATTTGCATAACCAGAGCGGATAACACGGAAAGGAACGGATGGGGGGAGGATGCAGAGCGGATGGAAAACGGATGCAGAGCGGAAGCCTAGCAGATGGGAGCGGATGGCACATCCGCTAGGTTTCCAGGGGACCTCAGCAAAGTGGACAAAGAATGGAAAGAACGGATGCAGAGCGGACGCTGAACGGATGAAGCAGATGCATAGCGGATGCCGAGCGGAAGCCTAGCGGAAGCCTAGTGCATGCCTTGTGTTCAATGTGCATGCGGGGGGGGATGTATTGCATCAGCCCTGTGGATATAAAGGGAAGCAGCTCGGAAGCAGGTCACCATTCAGAGGAAAGATCTGCATCCAGACATATCGAGTTCCTTGCCAGCCTGCCCTGCCTGCATGCCTTGCTGCCAGCCTTGCTGCCTGCCTTACTGCCTGCCATCCTGCCAGCCTCCCTGCCAGCCTTGCTGTCTGCCTGCCTGCCAGCCTCCCTGCCAGCCTTGCTGTCTGCCAGCCTTCCTGCAAGCCTTCCTGCCAGCCTGCCTGCCAGCCTGCCTGCCAGCCTGCCTGCCAGACTCCCTGCCAGCCAGCAACCCCACAACCATGGCTGGAGCTTTGCAGGCCACGTACTTCCCATCTATGGCTCCAATGGTGTGGGGAAAGTTCCACCTCTGATCCCACTGCTCTGCAATTTTCTTCCAGCCTTGTTCAGTGGTGGGGCACTGGAGGAGCTCCTCTATGTATTCTTCGATGATGGCCTGCACCACTTCTCTGACCACAATGCTTATGGTGTTGTGTGGCATCCTCCAGCCGTACTGCATGCTTCTGTAGGTGGTCCCGGAGGCCAGGTGGCACAGAGTGAGTGCCACCTTGAGCCCAGGGTCCAGGCTGGGCCGGAAGTTGGTGTTTGCCTTGGTCAACCTGGGTGTCAGCCGCTGCACAACTTCATCAAACATGGCTGGAAGCATCCTCATGAACTTCTGGAATGCACGAGGGTCTTCGTTCTTGAGCTCCACCATCAGCTTGTTGTACAATCCATACTCTGCTCTTCTCCCGATCCATCTTCGGACCCAGACGCTTCTTGGCTGCCTCCTTTTCTTCCTGTAGTAGAGTTCCCAGAGCCTGTAGTTCCAGAACGATGGTGGCTACCAGAAGGAGTTTGTTATGATCCATGGTGGACATGACTGGATGCTGTGGAAGAGGAAGAGGCAGATGAAGGCTGCAGAGGTCTGCACAGCTGGGCTGCTGGTCTGAAAGTGAGATCCAGGTGAGTTGCTCCCCCTTTTTATAGGCAATATAGTGATCCTACAACTTCCGAGGGCAAGCTGTTCTATTGGTTGATTGTTTTCACTGTCAGAAAGTTTCTCCTTATTTCCAGGTTAAATCTCTCCTTGTTCAGTTTCCATCCATTGTTTTTTGTCTGGCCTAAAGGTGCTTTAGAAAATAGCTCAACCCTCTCTCAGTGGCAGCCTCTCAAATATTGGAACACTGCTAACATGTCTCCCCTGGTCCTTCTCTTCTCTTCACTAGACTAGCCATGCCCAGTTCCTGTAAGCATTCTTCATATGTTTTAATCGCCAGTCCCCTAATCATCCTGGTTGATGTTCTCTGTATTTTTCCTAGAGTTTCAACATCTTTTTTATAGTGCAGTGACCAAAACTGGATGCATTAGTCTAGGTGCAATCTTACTAAGACTTTATAGAGTAGTTTTAGTACCTCACTTGATTTTGATTGTATCCATCGGTTAATGCCATTTAGGATTGCATTAGCTTTTTTGGCTGCTGCTGCATACTACTGGCTCATATTTAGCTGGTTGTCCACGAAGACTCCAAGATCCCTTTCACAGTTACTGCTATTAAGCCTGGTTTCACCCAGTCTATATCTGTACTTTTGGTTTTTCTTGCCAAAGTGTAGGACTTTACTTTTCTTTACATTGAATTTCATTTTGTTAAATACGGCCCAAGTTCTAGTCTGCCAAGATCCATCTGGATCTTGAGCCTATCTTCTTGGGTGTTAGCTACTTATGCCAGCTTAATGTCACCTGCAAATTTGGTAAGCTCCCCTTCTATTCCCTCATCTACATTGTTAATGAAGATATTAAAGAGTACTGAGCCTATGATGGAACCTTGTGGCACCCCACTGCTTACTTCCCTCCATGTAGACTGAGACCCATTAAGGACTACTTGTTGAGTATAGTTTGTCAACCAGTTGTGAATCCATCTGCTGGTAGTACTATCTATCCCACTTTTTTTCTAGTTTACCAAAAAGTAGGTTGTGGTCTACTTTGTTGAATGCCTTGCTGAAATCCAGGTTCATTATGTCCACAGTATTTTGCTGGTCTACTTATTTTGTTATTGTGTTGAAGAATGAAATAAGATTGGTTTGGCATAATCTGTTTTTAACAAACCCGTTCTGACTGCTAGTTATTACTTTACTTGTTTCTAGATGTTGGCAGATGTTTTTTTATTATCCTTTCCACTATCTTCCCGGGTGTTGATGTTAGGCTGATTTGTCTGCAGTTTCCTGGGTCTGTTTTTTTTTCTCCCTTTTTTTGAAGATGGGAACCACATCAGCTCTTTTCCAGTCCTCTGGTAGTTCCCCGGTACTCCAGGTTTTTTTAAAGATATGGTGCAGTGGTTCTGAGATGACCTCTGCCAGCTCCTTTAAAACTCTGGGATGTCATCCATCAGGCCCCGGTGATTTGTGTTCATCAAGATCAGACAGGTGTTCTCTTACTATTTTTTTTGCTTATTTTAACTTTTATTTCTGGTTTGTCTTTTCCAGTTATGTTTTTGGTGGGTTGAGCTACAGTTTCTTTTTGAATGAAGACGGATGCAAAGAATGAGTTAAGCAGTTTTGCTTTCTCTCTGTTGCCTGTTACTTCCTTGCCGTCTTGTCTCTTTAGTGGATCGTTTACTTGATTTTTTTCTTGTTATTTATACATTGGAAGAAACTTTTCAAAAATTATCTTTGATTTTTGTTGCAAGTCTTTGCTCGTTCTGAGATTTTGCTTTTCTCAAAGACTTCATCTTTGCAGATTCTGGCTATCTGCTGATATTCTGCCTTAGTTGTATGTCCTTCTTTCCATTTTTTGTACTTGTCCTTTTTTCTTTCAATTTGCCAGAGAGATCTTTGTGCAGTCATGCTGGTTTCTTCTTGGTTTTCTTGGTTTTCTTTCTCAGTGGTATTGTGCTGGGCTTCTATGATCATACTTTTCAGAGTTTCCCAAGATTCTTGAGTTGTTTTCCCTTTTAGGATTTTCATCCATGGAATCTTTCCCAAGTTCTCTCTGAGTTAATTAAAATCAGCTCTTTTAAAATCCAAGACTCTGGTGTCATAATGTTCTATTTGTGTTTGTGTTATGTTGAATTCTAGAATGATATGGTCACTCTCACCCAAGGATCCTGCAGTTTCAACACCCTCTTTCACTCCTCTGTTTGTAAGAATTAAGTTCAGTATGATTGTCTCTCTACTTTTTGGACAATAAAGTAGTCAACTAGGTTGGTTAGGAATTTATTTGATATCTCACTAGGTTCAGAATTAGTTTTCCAATTGATATCAAGATAATTGAAGTCCCCCATTACTATTGTTGTGTGTTTCCTGTATATGTTTGTTTGTTGGTTGGCAAAAAGGATTTCATTTTTTTCTGCTTGATTGGATGGCCTATAATATACACCTATGGCCATGTCATTTGTTCTTTTATATTGACCCATATGCATTCTAGGAGATTTTCATCTTTGATTTCATGCATTTCTGTAGTAATATTGTGGTCCTTTATACACAGTGCAACTCCACCTCCTCTTTTATGGGGTCTTGTTTTTTTGAACAGTTTGTATACTCCTACCAGTATGTTCCAGTCATGGGTTTCATCCCACCAAGTTTCTGTTATTCCAACTATATCATATCTATCTTCATGTATTAGTAATTGAAGTTCACCCAGTTTGTTTCCCAGACTTTGTGCACTTGTATATAGGCACTTGAGTTCTTTATGTCTGACACTCTATTTACTGTTTTATTTACAGTTAAATGTTTTCTTTTCTCTTTGTGTTCATATCTCTAATCTTTTAAAATACTTCATATGCCCTCATTTCTATCAAATTTGCAATAGATTTTTAAAAATTGTTTGAAAGAACTTAAAAGAAGTCCTTTCATTTCAGCTCCTTTCTGATTATAATGGGTCTCCTATATAGGAACCAAACCAACATAGCTTTCTTTAAATTTAATATTTGTAGTCACTATTATTTCCAGGATTATTATTATTATTATGACCTGCCAGTCAGCTCGATGTTTAGCCTGGAGCTAGCATTTTTATCTACCTATTGAGTTCTTCTCAAGGACCTCAGATGGGTATATATTTTTGATGGTGTTAAAAAAATGCATCTGTGTTGCAGAATGTAGGCTGTTCAAAATAATGTTTTCAATTGACTGATGGTGATTTTGTCAAGGCCAATGGTTGCTTAAGTTGCACCCAAGGCACCTATTATTATTGGCACTAACTTTGCTTTTTTTGCCATAGTTATTTTACTTTTATTTACAGATACTGGTATGTTGTGATTTTCTCCAGTTCTTTCTCTTCAATTCCACTGTCTCCAGGTATTACAGTGTCCACTGTCAAGACTTTTTTGTTTTTCTTATCAACAATTGTTAAGTCTTCAGTCTTATGTGACAGGTGCTTGTCTGTTTGAATTCAGAAGTCCCAGAGCACTTTAGCGTCTTCGTTTTCTACTACTTTGTGTACATACCAATTCTTGTTTGCAGGAATTTCTTGTAGATATTCCAATGCACCATTGTTACTACTTTGCCATGCCACTGTTTATAGGTGGTCTGCTTGATTTTGTAGCAGCTAATTGTTTCTTCAGCTTCTTCTCAGAAATGGGATTTGCTGTCTGCTGCTGTCTTCTCAGTTTAGGTTTTATGTGCATTTGTTCTAAAGACTTGGTCTTGTGTAGACAGGATTAGGTCCTATATCTCTTTTTCCAGCTTTCATATTCTTAGACATTGACAAGTTATGCTGTTATTTGCTTTGTCTGTTAATACACACACACACACACACACACACACACACACACTTTATTGCCATATCTCTTTTCTATTTTTTTAAATGTATTTATTTATGCTATACGTTTGATTTTTCTCCAAGGTCAGTTGGTATCTTTGGTATTCAGCAAGCCTTCATGGTATACTAGTTTCAGATCATCTTCCTCACTTTTCTTCAGATATTCTTCCAATGCCCTTTGTCCCTTCTTTAACTGTCTGGTGTACTTGCAGTATTGGAGGAAGGGTATGGATTCATTTTCATTATCGTTCTGGACTTTATTTATTTTTTATTTTGTTTGATTTGATTTGTCAATTGCTTACAAGATAATAGATATAAGTATAAACATATTTATGAATACATGGATACATATAAGAAAAGTAAAAGAAACAATAGGACAAGGACGGTAGGCATGTTGGTGAACTTATACACACCCCTTACAGACCTCTTAGGAAAGGGGTGAGGTTAATAGTAGACAGTCTCAGGTTAAAGTTTTTGGGATTTGGGGAAGAAACCACAGAGTCAGGTAGTCCAGACATTGTCTACTGTGTTGCTGAAGTTGTATTTCCTGCAGTCAAGTTTGGTGCGGTTAACCTTGAGTTTGTATCTATTGAGTGCTCTTGTATTTTTATGGTTGAAGCTGAAGTATTCATTGACAGGTAGGACATTGCAAAGTCTACTTTTATATACTATACTTAGATCGGACCGAAGGTGGCATAGTTCTAGGTTTTCTAGGTCTAGAATTTCAAGTCTAGTGGCATAAGGTATTCTGCAATGAATAGAGGAGTAGAGAACTCTTCTTATGAAATATTTCTGGACTTTCTCTACTGTGTTAATATCAGATACGTAATGTGGGTTCTTTTTAGGATCTTTTTTTTTACTCAAAATGTATTCACTTCTATCCTTCTTGATTACAGTGTGCTTAATGTCAGCTTGAAGCATGTCCACATATGTGTAGTGATCATCTTCATTCAGCCTTTTGAGGATATTTCCATAAGACACCTTGGTTCTTTTAGTGTTTGCTATTATTCCCCTGTTGATGGTGAAGGTATTGTTTTGGGGAGAGACACTCTTCATCTGTTTCCTCTGATGAGACCTGTCCAGTATGATTGAATTTCTGGTGTAGCTCTCATCCACCTTGAATTAAGCAACCACAGCCACATCAAAGTAGTGTCTCAACGTAGTCCAATTATGGTTTATTGCACAGCGAGCCAGATGTTTAGACTGGATTGGTCATTTTTATCCACCAATCAATTTTCATTGTTTTGTATGAAGAAATAGAGAGGGATCAGAAGATTGAATGAATTGATGGGGAATAATCCCTTCCCAACAACTTAACTTTTAAAACAGCTGTATATGGAGTCAGGTTCCCTTATATACCTGGATGCTTATGAATAGAGACATCTCATTAACATTTCCCACTGTAGGTTTGGAGAATGTAAGATAAGTTCACTGACAGATCTTTGTTATATATACAGTTAAGAATATGTGAAAAGTTCGTGAAAAGTAGAAAGAATTGTACAAGTCTTGCAGCTACTGAAGTACTTTAGATTCTGCTCAAGAATTATATGTTGTTACAAGGCCTTATGCTGTTGCCACTTACGGGCAAGATATTTGTCTTAGTTCTTGGCTTCATGTGATTGCGCAGTTCTGAGTCAAAGTTCTTGATGGAATATAGAAAGGCAATACCAGTTATATGAGCAGAATAGTGAATTTCCAATAAAAATTAATTAAGCAAAGAAGATTCTGCTGTTATTACATTCTAAGTGTCAACTCAGCAAATTCCTTATTAATAATTGTAATTATCGACCTTCATCACACCATAATTCTCAAGCACCATCAAGAAAAATAATACTCTTTTGCCTCTTCTCCCACTTATTTTCAGTTTGCTAGAGAAAGAGTTGTGCCAGTCACATTTCTTTTATTGTTTCTATTATCAATCTTGAAACTAGCTGTAGTACACAGAAACTTCACCCATTAGATTTGCTGACAGGAAGTTATGAAAACCAAATATCTGCTGCAGTTATATAAAATTCATAACTATACAAAACTGCTAAGGCTAGACACAATCTAAAATTAAACAGAATTTAGTACATAATGCATGTCCCATTAGGAAATGTTTCAGGGCATCAGTTAAAAGAATAATCAGAAAGAAACAATATGTTATTCAATCTTTATAGATGATACTTTTATTTCTGCTGAAACAACTTTTGCTTTGCATAGCAATATCTTGCGCTATAACTGCATAAAAGATCTGCAAGGAACACACTGATACAGTGTGATGAGATTCTGCCTTTAAATATCACTGAATTAGTATTATGGTCAGTTTCCATCCCAAAACTTTATTCAGGAATAATATCATTTGCATTCCATCATAGAACCAAGAAGGACAAATCTGAATTTGTTGTAAATCCCTTACTATTTGTTTACTTTCACATATTCTTGATCAAAATTTGTTAAGACCATCCAAACAAAATGAGGATCACTCTTCCTCTGATAAAAACATCTGAGAAAATATTGTAATAAGGATTGGCCTAATCTGTGCACCAGCAGAAAGCAGAATAAAAAGTTGCTATCAAATTAAAATCTTAGCAGATGCTGCCTCAGGTTGCTAAAGTTTCATTGTTATGGTCCTTGTCTCACTTGTCTTAATTTGGTCCATTCCGAGCAATATTTTCATTAAAAGAACCATTCAATTCTGTTGGTGTTCAATTGTTAAGTAACTTTCAACTTTTTTTTTTTTACTTAATGAATAGCAATTTGCTAGGAGTGTCTGTTAGTAACTCTTTATGAGTTCTTTCAAGCTTAGAACAGAACAGAACAGAACAGAACAGAATACTTTATTGGCCAAGTGTGATTGGACACACAAGGAATTTGTCTTGGTGTAAATACTCTCAGCACACATAAAGAAAAGGTACATTCGTAAAGAATCAAGAATCATAATGTACAACACTTAATGATAGTCATAGGGTACAAACAACAATCAAATCATATGAGGAAACAGTCAATATAAATCATACGGATACAAGCAACAAAGTTACAGTCCTATAATCACAAGTTGGAGGGGATGGGGGATAAGGAATGATGAGAAGATTAACAGTAATAGTACTGTACACTTTGTAAATAGTTGAACAGTGTTGAAGGAATTATTTGTTTAGCAGACTGATGGCTTTTGGGGAAAAAACTGTTCTTGTGTCTAGTTGTTCTAGTGTGCAGTGCTCTATAGCATTGTTTTGAGGGAAGGAGTTGAAACAGTTTATGTCCGGGATGTGAGGGGTCTGTAAATATTTTCACAGCCCTCTTTTTGACTCGTGCAGTATACAGGTCCTCAATTGAAAGCAGGTGGCTAGTAATTGTTTTTTTCTGCAGTCCTAATTATCCTCTGAAGTCTGTGCCTTTCCTGTTGGGTTGCAGAACCAAACCAGACAGTTATAGAGGTGCAGAAGATAGACTCAATAATTCCTCTGTAGAACTGTATCAGCAGCTCCTTGGGCAGTTTGAGATTTATGAGTTGGCGCAGAAAGAACATTCTTTGTTGTACTTTTTATGATGTTTTTGATGTTAGGTGTCGATTTTAAGTCATGTGATATAGTAGAACCTAGAAATTTGAACGTCTTTATTGTTGATACTGTGTTGTCTGGTATTGTAAGAGGTGGTAGTATAGGAACGTTTCTCCTAAAGCCCCTGTCACACTGCAGCAACGGATGAAAAGAGGAAGTAAAATGGAGAGAAACACTTGCCATCCATTGGAAAACGCGATGTACTCACTGCCTCCATTTTGCTTCCTCTCTATCCGTCCAGCATCCGTTTATGAACGTTTCATCTGCTATAAAAGTTTTAGGATGCTTAAAACTTTTGCGCGGAAAATGTATCCAGTTCATCCGTTCTGCATCCGCTACGCATCCGCTACGCATCCATTCTACATCCGTTACGCATCCGCTATATCCGCTAGGCGTCCGCTGCGCATACGTGCAACTCGAATCCGTCCGGACACAGGGAGGAAGCGGAATGGACACGGAACGAATGCAGAACAGATGCCTAGTGGATGCAGAATGGAAACAAAGCGTTTAAAATGGAAAAAACGTTCGGAGAGGGGACCTATCTCGGATATCAAGGATGTCTAGAGGATGCCTAGAGGATGCCTAGAGGATGCCTAGAGGATGCCTA
>BLBF01020102.1:0-17365 GCA_015471245.1 Laticauda colubrina | reverse complement strand
CCACCTGCCTTGCCCTGGACAGCCTGTAGTTGAAGATCCTCTCTTCATGGGTGAGGCATCTGGAAGTGTAGGGCTTCATGAGGTAGGCTCTGAGGGAGAAGGTGTCATCACCCATGATGAAATAGGGCACATCTTGTGTGTCGTTGGGCAGGGGGTCTTGATCTAGAAAACCTATGATGAGGTTGCATTCCAGCCCCTCCTTGAGGTGACTGGCATTGTTTACCTGGGCATCTGAAGATGAGCCATTGCCTGAAGCATCGATGTAGATGAACTTGTAGTCAGCATCAACCATGGTGAAGAGGATGATGCTGAAGAAGCCCTTGTAGTTGAAATAAGTGGACCCTGACTTGGCTGGAACTTTGCAGGCCACATCCTTGCAATCTATGGCTCCAGTGGTGTGGGGGAAGTTCCACTTCTGATACCACTGCTCTGCAACTTTCTTCCAGCCTTCTTCAGTGGAGGGGCACTGGAGGAGCTCCTCCAGGTATTCTTTGATGATGGCCTGCACCACTTCTCTGACCACAATGCTGATGGTGTTGTGTGGCACCCTCCAGCCATACTGCATGCTCCTGTACATGGTCCCTGAGGCCAGGTGGTGCAGAGTCAGTGCCACCTTGAGCCTAGTGTCCAGGCAGGGCCGGAAGTTGGTGCTCTGCTTGGTCAACCTGGGTCTCACCCACTCCACAACTTCGTCAAACATGTCTGGCGGCATCCTCATGAAGTTCTGGAATGCACAGGGGTCTTCATTCCCCAGCTCCACCATCAGCTTGTTATACAGTCCGTACTCTGCTCTTCTCGTGATCCATTTTCAGACCCAGACACTTTTTGGACACCTCCTTTTTTTCGTGTACAACAGGTGAATGAGCCTGTAGATGGCTTCGCACTGTTGTAGAATGATGGTGGCAACCAAAAGGAGTGTGTGATCATCCATGGTGGAGATGACTGGATGCTGTGGAAGAGCAAGAGCCAGATGAAGGCTGAAGAGGTCTGCACAGCAGGGCTGCGGGACTGAAAGTGAGATCCAGGTGATTTCCTCCCCCTTTTTATTGGAAATATAGGTGTTCTGCTAGATGTCCTTTTGCATCCTCTAGACATCCTGCAGACATCCTAAATATCCGAGATACATCCCCTCTGAGAACGTTTTTTCCATTTTAATGCTTTGTATGCGAGCTTCATCCACTTTCATCCTTTCTCTATCTGTGCTACTATTGCTTTGTGTCCATTCCGTGTCTGTTTCGCTTCCTCCCTGTGTCCGTTTTCCGCTGGAGCGGATTTGAGTTGCGCGGATGTGCAGCAGATGCCTAGTGGATATCACAGATGGGTAACGGATGACAAGGGATGTAGAACGGATGTTCCCTGTATGCGTTGCAGATGCAGAACGGACGTGTTGGATACATTTCCTACTCAAAAAGTTTTGTTCAGCTCAAAACTTCTTGAGCGGATGAAATGTCAGTAGACGGATGCTGGATGGATAGAGAGGATGAAAAACGGATGCAGTGATTAAAGGCCCTGTCACGCTGGCCGATGGATGCAAAACATTTGTAAAAAGGACACAGTGGACGAGAAAAATGTTCCATCCATAGTTATCCGCTCTCAAAAGTGCCCCGAATTTGCATAACCAGAGCGGACAACACGGAAAGGAACGGACAGGGAGAGGATGTAGGGCAGATGGAAAGTGGATGCTCCATGGAAGCCTATTGGATGGAAGCAGATGGAAGCGGATGGCACATCCGCAGGGCTTCCGGGAGAGCACAGCAAAGCGGATGTGGAATGGAAAGAGCAGATGCAGAGCGGATGAAGCGGATGCACAGTGGATGCCGAGCGGATGAAGCGGATGCAGAGCGGAAGTCTAGCGGATGCCTAGCGGATGCCTAGCGGATGCCTAGCAGATGCTTAGCGGATGCCTAGCATTCACTGCGCATACGGGGAGGATGCATTGCATCAGCCCCGCAGATATAAAGGGAAGCAGCTCCCTAGCAGGTCACCATTCAGAGGAAAGACCTGCTTCCAGACACAGCTTGCCAGCCAGCCAGCCAGCAAGCAACCCAAAAACCATGGGGAAGAAAAAGAAGCCTCTGCCATCTGTTGCCAGCCCTGGCAAGAGGGACAGGCCCACCCTCCCACCCCCTGGCCCTGACTCTGCTTCTGCTGGAGCTTCTGCTGCCCGGGCTTGCTCTTCTGGTGGTGGTGCTTCTGCTGGTGCTTCCTCTGCTGATGCTGCTTCTGGTGGTAGTGCTTCTACTGATGCTGCTTCTGGTGGTGGTGCTTCTGCTGGTGCTTACTCTGCTGGCGCTGCTCCTGGTGCTGGTGCTTCTGCTGGTGCTTACTCTGCTGGCACTGCTCCTGGTGCTGGGGCTTATGCTGGTGCTTACTCTGCTGGCGCTGCTCCTGGTGCTGGTACTTCTGCTGGTACTTACTCTGCTGGCACTGCTCCTGGTCCTGCTGGTTCTGCTGGTGCTTACTCTGCTGGCGCTGCTCCTGGTCCTGCTGTTCCTGCTGGTGCTCCTGGTCCTGCTGGTGCTCCTGGACCTGCTGGTGCTCCTGGTCCTGCTGGTCCTGATGATGCTCCTTGTCCTGCTGGTGCTGCTGGTGCTCCTGGTGCTGCTGGTGTTCCTGGTCCTGCTGATGCTGCTGGCGCTGCTGGTCCTGCTTTTGCTGCTACTGTTGTTGTTGCTGCTGCTGCTGCTACTGGTGTGAAGGAGCAACCCCTACAACCTTGACGCCCCTCTGATGAGCGCCCATATGGCCCTGCCAAAGGGAGGAAGAGGCAAACATGTGAACGGGAGAGCAAGCAATACACCATAGAAGAGGAACATGAAGAGGAGGTGCTGGAGTGGCTGAGGGAGAATGTGTAACTATGGCGGAAGGGACACAGGCTCTATCGAGACACCAAAAGGAAGCAGGCTGCTTGGAGAGAGAAGGCGGAGAGCATGGGCTACACTTTGGAGGTGCTCCTCGGCTAGTGGAAGCACATGCACACCTGGTACGGGAAGCTGCACCTCAAGAAATCTGGCCAGGCTGCGATCAATCTGACGGAAAGAGAGACTTACGAGATGGCCCAGCTTCTTGGAGGGTGAGGTCCACCACCGAGGAGCAGCCCCTCTGACAACCCTCTCTCTCAGGCAGCTCACAGAGAGCCAGTCCTCTTCTGGCCAAGAGTCAGCTCCTGTTTCCAGGTAGGTATCTGTGGAGCGCGCCACGACAGAGACCACCTCGACAGCTGTACTAACTGTGGCAGAGCATGTGGAGGACCCCCTGACGCATTGGGAGAAAGGATACGGCATTTTCACCACAGCCCAACCCACATCCACCAACAGCTCCACCTCCACAGAAAGGCAGAGAGGCAGACCAGAGGGGCAGAGCCACACTGTCCTGCTGGAGATAAGAGACACCATCAGGAGCAGCGTAGATCTCCTCTCTCAGCTGATACACACCGACGCCCAATCCTCCAACCGAAAGCCCTTCCTCACCGATGTCAACTAGACCCTCATGTACATGTCGGAACCTCAGTACCAGGTGGTGAAGGACAGGATTACCGGACTTCTTCACAACACTCCAGACCATGATGAACTTACTCCCACCCAGTCCAGGCCTGCTCCTGCACCCCAGGTGATGTCACTGCCCTTCCATGGCTTTCCAGAGGCCCTCCCCTACCAAGGCTATGGCTACCAGGAGGTCCAGCAGCACAGGCAGCCCTTCCCAGTCCAGGCACATGTACATCGGACACCACCGGTGCCACTGATGCTACCGATGCCACCCACACCACAGATGCCACCCATGCCACAGATGCCACCCACGCCACCGATGCGACCCATGCCAGTCCTCACCAAGCTACAGACCAGACAGCCCCACTACACTGCTCCTTCCTCCATCCCACAGCCAAGCCCGGCCTCAGAACATCTGTCATTGGTATTGGGGCTAACACCCCATGTCCTGGAGGAAGGGGCTCTCAACATCACGGGGCTGAACCAGATGTCTGAGAGCTTCCTCAACAAACTGTCCCCTGTTGTCCTCTCGGGGCCAGGCATCCCAGTAGTGCTTCAGACCAGCACTCCAGCAGCAGCCACCTCTACAGCACCTGGACCCTTCACCCCTGAGACTGGGCATGCCTCTGAGTGACCAAAAAGAGTGCCAGAGACTGGGTGGCTACCTGTTGACTTTATTTTTGCTTTGGACACTTGATTTGGGTCAATTTTCTTTTACACCTTGTTACTAATAAAGATTATCTTTGCTTCACACACTTGCTTCATTTATTTTAGTAAATAAAGTCTTGGTAGAAACTTTTAGAAATGGTTTAAGCCTTTGTATGCTTGTGGGATGGGTAAGGATAGTTGTGGGATGGGCAGGGATACCTGTGGGATGGGTAATAGCTGTGGGATGGATAATAGCTGTGGGATGGATAATAGCTGTGGGATGGATAATAGCTGTGGAATGGGCAGGGATTCCTGTGGGATGGGTAATAGCTGTGGTATAGATAAACTTCCAGTGCAAACATAGTGGGACTGTATGGTCCACCCTCCCAGGTGCCACACCTATGGCCCTTTATTATCAATAATAATGTAATCAATCATCCACACATGCCAACATAAACACAACTCTTTATTAAATGTCCTGTTCATTGTAGGGACACTCAACATACATGGCCCAATCTCATCAGTGTGATGAGACAGGCTGAAGGAAGAATCCATTAAGCATCTACCATCCTGTCTTGGCACTCCACTGCTCCAGCTGGGGAGTTGCACCAGTGTCTCAGGAGATTGCGCTGCTTCTTCCCTTCGTGTGAAGCTCTGTTGGGGTCTTGCACATCCTTAGTGTCTGTCAGGTTTCTCCCTTGCCTCCATTCCCCAGGCTCCATGTCCCCATTGCCTTGTTTGAGGTCCACGAGCCTGTTCTGCAACACTGGGTAGCGGGTGTGCATGAGATTGTGCAGGATACAGCAAGCTTACACGATCCTCCTCACAATCTCTGGGCGATGCTGCATGGTGGTGAGAAGTACCTGGAACCTGTTGGCCAGGTTGCCAAAGGCGTTCTCCACCACCCGCCTTGCCCTGGACAGCCTGTAGTTGAAGATCCTCTCTTCATGGGTGAGGCATCTGGAAGTGTAGGGCTTCATGATGCAGGTTCTGAGGGAGAAGGCGTCATCCCCCACGATGAAGTAGGGCACATATTGCGTGTCGTTGGGCAGGGGGTCTGGATCTGGGAAGCCCTTGATGAGGTTGCGTTCCAGCCCCTCCTTGAGGTCACTGGCATTGTATACCTGGGCATCTGAAGCTGACCCATTGCCTGAAGCATCGATGTACATGAACTTGTAATCAGCATCGACCAGGGCGAAGAGAATGATGCTGAAGAAGCCCTTGTAGTTGAAGTAAGTGGACCCCGACTTAGCTGGAGCTTTGCAGGCCACGTGGTTGCCATCTGTGGCTCCAATGGTGTGGGGGAAGTTCCACTTCTGATACCATTGCTCTGCAACTTTCTTCCATCCTTCTTCAGTGGAGGGGCAGTGGCGGAGCTCCTCCAGGTATTCTTCGATGATGGCCTGCACCACTTCTCTGACCACAATGCTGATGGTGTTGTGTAGCACTCTCCAGCCATACTGCATCATCCTGTAGGTAGTCCCTGAGGCCAGGTGGTGCAGAGTCCGTGCCACCTTGAGCCCAGGGTCCAGGCTGGGCTGGAAGTTGGTGCTCTGCTTGGTCAACCTGGGTGTCAGCTGCTCCACAACTTCATCAAACATGGCTGGAGGCATCCTCATGAAGTTCTGGAATGCACGAGGGTCTTCATTCCTCAGCTCCACCATCAGCTTGTTGTACAGTCTGTACTCTGCTCTTCTCCTGATCCATCTTCGGACCCAGACACTTCTTGGCCGCCTCCTTTTCTTCCCGTAGAACAGTTTAAAGAGACTGGAGATGGCTTCGCACTATTGCAGAATGATGGTGGATACCAAAAGGAGTGTGTGACGATCCATGATGGACATCAATGGATGCTGTGAAAGAGCAAGAGCCAGATGAAGGCTGCAGAGGTCTGCACCACAGGGGTGCTGGACTGAAAGTGAGATCCAGGTGAGTTCCTCCCCCTTTTTACAGGCAATATAGGTTTTCCACTATGTGTCCTTTTGCATCCTCTAGGCATCCTCTAGACATCCTTAATATCCAAGATAGGTCCCCTCTGCGAACGTTTTTTCCATTTTAAATGCTTTCTTTGCGTGCTGCATCCACTTTCATCCTTTCTCCGTCCTTGCTACTAACGGTGCGCGTCTGTTCCGCATCCGTTTTGCTTCCTCCCTGTGTCCGTTTTCTGCTGGAGGGGATTTGAGTTGCCGGATGCGCAGCGGATGCCTAACGGATATAGCAGACGCGTAACAGATGATGACGGATGTAGAATGGATGTTCCCCATATGCGTTGTGGATGCAGAATGGACGCGTTGGATACGTTTTCCGCTCAAAAAATTTTGAGCAGCTCAAAACTTTTTGAGCGGATGGAACCTCAGTCGACGGATGCTGGACGGATAGAGAGGATGAAAAATGGAGGCAGTGAGTACAGAACAGATGAATCACATTAACCAATGGATGGCACGTGTTTCTCTCCATTTTACATCCTCTTTCCATCCATTGGTGCAGTGTGACATGGGCTTAAAGAACGGAAGCATCGCGTTAACCAACAGATGGCAAGTGTTTCTCTCCGTTTTACATCCTCTTTCCATCCGTTAGTGCAGTGTGACATGGGCTTAAAACAAGATGAATCTATGACATGAGAAGTATTTTGGTATTCCTCCCCCTCCCCCTCCCCCCTTTTATACTCATTGAGATCTGTCACCTTAATCCTTTTTATGAAAATATTTGCACTTTCTGGTAAATTATTATCAAAATCCAGCAGGCAAAAGAACAATATTAATTTGATAGACATTTGAACTGGACAAAAAAAGCTACTAAAAGGGAGTAGATGTCAGGGGAAAAAAACTGTCAACCTTAATTTAGTCCCACAAATATGACTGAGTTCACAGAAATTGAAACTGAGCAGCAAACATTAAAAATCTCATATGCTGGATTTTTACAAGTCATTTACCTTTATGTTTATGAATACACAAGCTTTGCATATTCATTGAAAGCTTCAGTGAGTTCTTACAAAAAAGTGAAGCAAAAAAAAAAAAAACCTCACTCATCATTATGTTTTAGAGAAGTAAAAAGAATCACTTTCCTGCAACCTGACAATCTTCATCACACAATCATTTTGGATACACAACCAGCAATGGCTGGAATGCAGATAGAATTAATCTGTAAAAGTTTCAACACATAAACTGCTTTAAAATTGTCTTCCTTCTTTTCATTTTTAGAAAACAAATCTCTACTCAGTTGATGTACTACCTGGCCATGGTTATGAGCTACTTTGAAAATATACGCAAAATAAATAAATAAAACAAACAACAACAATAATAACAACAACAAAATAGAAGGTGAGCAATCTTTTGGTGTTTGTGGGATACATTTCATAAAATCATTCTGTAAAAAGCTGAAGGCTATAAAGGATATTATAGTAAAATGAAGACATAAGCAGGGTGACATTTTGAAATATTCCAGAGTTTTGAAGTTTCTTTCAAGGTAAATAAATGCATAAAATCTACTGGACGAAGATCATATTTACGTCATGGGCTCAAACCCACAGACAAGTGCAATACAGTTATTTGAATGGTGTAGGTTTGGTTAAACATAACAAATGGAATGAGAGATAGAGAGATAGAGTCCTACACATGTATTTTAGATAAAAAAATATTTGAACTAGCATGAATGTTAATGCTTCTTCAGTTGCACTATGATTCTTCTACCTTGGAATTTCAAGTATATATTTCTTCCCATAAATTGAAACAAGCAGAAATGGAGAGTGTTTCCAGTGTACATCAGGAAAGGGAAAAGTTGATCAAGAAAACATAAATCAAAAATCACTTTAGATGCATGGGCCGAATTGAATTTTTTTGTTAATGGTTGGAAATCCACATGTAGTTCTAAAGCATAAAAGGTTCTGTGTTATGTTTTCTGAATGAGACCAAATACATGCAGTATGAAGTTATGAACAAAATATAATTATCTATCTCTGAAGCTTTATTTGAGATTTTTACCCACTGAATTCCTATAATTGAAAAGATAACTGTTTTGCATTTTCAGCCATGTTTTACCTTTCAACAGTCATTACTGCTCATTAAAAATATTTGATATTAGATATAAAAAGGTTTTAATGCAGAGAAACAAAGTAAAAAAATAAATACAAACTAAAGAAGAGATTTTTTAAAAAAAAACCAAGTTTGGAATTACTGGTTGTTTTAAGATAACATAATTTATAATTTTTTAGATAAGATAACATTCAGTTTTGAACATATAAAGCAGTGTTTTTAAAAATTTGTCAGCTTTAAGACTACAACTGCTGACTGAGCAATTGTGGAGTTGGGAGTCCAAACATTTTAATCTTGTCCAGTTTGAGAAACACACAAATATATTATTGTATTGGTTGTAGTTTCCATTATGTTGATGTTTGCCAGTTCACAAGCAAAGAGTGAACATATCCCATTGCTCCCAGATTTTAAATCCTTGGTATCATTTTCTGACTATATATAAAAAATGTTGCTACCATCCTCAATAAATATGATGTTCTTCACACACTGATAAATTCTGCATTCAACATGATGACATTGACATATTTTTAAAAAATCCTCCTCTCATGAACATATTAAGAAATTTACGAATGCAACAATAGTGAGACAATCTCATATCATACATGTGACTAGCCCATTCATCAGTTTATCTTTGAAGGATTGTATATGACAGCAAATATTTTCTGAACATTTTTCATGTTGAAGAATCTTGAATAATACTTTCCTGAATTAGATTTAAGAACAAAATTATATTCACTGAAAGGAATTTTTATTCATGAACAGACAGCTATTTTTCAATTTGAATATAATCATATTTTAAGAATATTTTATGACCCACCTTTCCCTAGTTACTTTTGCATGTTCCATCAGATCCATCAGGAGAGGCGTGTTATGGGTTTTATTTTCCAAGGAATGTCATTTCTTCTACCAACATGCCCTTCCTTTGAGATATCATTTCCCCAGAACCTACACTGGCCTCTACCTTCTTGGGCAGCTAAATGAATGAATGATTGAATGAATGAATAGATTTTCAACTATCATTATTATTTAAACATTTTAATGTTTAAAATGTTCAAATTCCATCTGCTGCTTATTACTCTTTTTCCTAGGACAAACACCATTAATCCCTCCCAATATTTTTCTATATCCCAAATCCATTAAACATGCTCAATCCTTTTGAAAGTTTTTTTTCCCATATGATTGTCCTTTGCTGGTATTATTATTTTTGTTGCTGTTATTTCTGCAACCTTATCTTCCTAAGCCTTCTGATACCTTGATAGGACCTACCCATGGAAATTAGGAAAATGTTAGCATAAAGTTAGAGGATGTATAAGGCTGTGTCTTGCAGTTGTTTTTCTCAAATGCTTATTTTTAGTCTTTGCAATAGCAAGATTTTAGGAACTCTATACCTTTAACATTAAAACATGGTTCATGTTTAAATATTATTAAACCAATGGCTGCATTCTTAGACCTGTTTTCCTATGTTGACTCACTATTGTATAAGACAATACCAAGCTGAAGGAGAATCAGCAGCCACAGATAATATGCATTGTATCACATTTGTATTTTATGCAAATGGACACAGCAGGAATGGAACAGCAAGAAATATCCCAAAGCAGCAACTCCAATTTAGGCATTGTCATGATGTGCTAATTTGAAATTAAAGGAGGTTTAATTTAAAATTAAACTAAATTTCTCCAAGTTGGTGTCTATGACATAAAAATAAATTATACTGAGTAAACAGGCATAGGGTTGCATTTTTAAGTATCAACTTTATTCTAATAGACTTGCTTAATGTTATATAGAATATACATGCACACAACTAGAGTGTTCAATTCAAAAAATATTATTTGTATTTTTATAATTTTTATACTACCAGCAAACGCTTAGTGGTTTAGAATGGGAAGAGAAAATATTTGGGAACAAGCTATATTCATTTTTAACATTAATCTTTAAGCCATCATGGGACTCTGCTTGTAATCACATGACTCAAATGCCCAAAATGAAGCCAATATGAAAGGACAAAGGTTGCATTGTGACCAGAGGTTGTGGGTGCTGCAACACTGGAGGTTTTAAAGAACAGATTAAACAACCATTTGTCTGAAATGGTAGAGGGCAGTGATTGCCAACCAGTGGCCCACTGGTGGTGATCCATGAGAAAATTTTGGTGGTCCACAGAGAAATGTCACCCCCAAAGCAGCCCCCAAAGCAATTAATCTAGCTTGTGCGGGAACACAAGGCTCCACTGCCACATGGCCGGTGGGAACACAAGACTTGTGTTGCACTGTGAACAACACAAGATAGTGAGGGGTTGGGGGAAAGGGCAGAAGGGGAGAACTTTCCTCACTCGCCCCATGCCTCACCTGGCCACTGGGCTGCTTCTTTCTGTTGTTTCTTTTTCTGCTTTTGACTGCATGCAAGGAAAACAGCAAAAGTCTTTCTTTCCCCCAAACTCCATCAGAAATGAGTCTTTGGGATCCTGCAAGAGGCTGCCCTAGCAAATACTCATTTCTGGCAGAGTTTGGGGGAGAGAAAGAAAGACTTCTGTTGCTTCTGCTGCTTTCCTTGCATGAAAACAAAGTCACTCCCTCTCTCCTTCTCTCTCCCTCTCTCTCCCTCTTCCTCCCTCTCTCTCTGTCTGAGAATGGAGCTGGAGATGGTATCCTGCAATCCCAAATAATGATCAATCTGTAGGAAAACAGGGTGGGGAATTTTCCTGCAGACCAGAAGCCAGAAAGGAAATGGCATAAAAGAAAAGAGAAGGAATTGAGCCCTAAAAAAAGGGAAAGAGAAATCAAAGTGAGTGGGGAATGACTCCCCAAGGAAGAAGACAAGTTTGGAGCAGCAGAGACAGAAAGCTGGTAAACCCAGCTCTTATCAGCAGCTATCCATGAGGGACGAGGTGAGGGAATAAGGAAAAATGACCGTGCAAAGTGCCCAGGCAGTGGGTTGCAGCTGCTGGACAGGTGGGCAAAGTTCCACCCACTGCTGCTGCTTTTTTGCTTTTGTTTCCAGAGAGCACCGCCACTGCTGTTGAGCAGCCCAGTGCTTGCTCCACCACTGCACCTGTATTGATCTGGTCTCTCTCTCTCACACACACACATGCTCTGCCACTCAGCCCAAGTAAAGGATCTTCTCCAAATGCCACCCCTGCATCAACAAAGAAGTCATGCCTGGTTCAGCTGGAGAAACTGCTTTGTGGTTTTCCTCTCCCTCCTTCTTTCTCTGCTCCCCACCTCACCCCATGGAAGGGTTCATGCAGCCATGGAGTGGACTGGTAGCCTCTGCAATGGGATTGCAACTTCAAGGGGGGGGGGCATCAATGACCCGGGAAGGGTTTTTAGGGTTTCGCTTTCCAATTCTCTGGGAACTCAGGTGCAGCTTCGGTGGCAAGCCTGGCAGCTGTATGTATCCCAAGAACATGTCTTCCTCCTCCCTAAATCTGAAAAAGCAGGAGTTCCAAGTTGGGGAAATCAGTGTTTAAGTGAATTTCAGAAGTCTGACTATATCGACCATCATCCAGATCAGGGGTCTCCAACTTGGCAACTTTAAGCCTGGCGGACTTCAACTCCCAGAATTCCTCAGCCAGCTTTATTAGTGATCCACACGATTTAAAATTATGAGTTTGGTAGTCCCTGAGGTCCAAAAGGTTGGCAAACCCTGGTTTTGGGTTCCCTGCTTAATCAGAGGCTTGCACTAGAATCATCATCATCATTATTATTACAGAGACTTGCATTAATTATCTCTAATGATCTAAGTGCCAGAGCCCATTGTAACAACATTACCAAAAAAGCATTAAGAGTTATTTACCTAATCTTGTATAATTTCTTCTCTGGTAATATTGTACTGCTAACTAGAGCATACAATACATTTGCTAGACCAATTCTTGAATACAGCTCATCTGTCTGGAACCCACTCTCCATATTGGTCATTAATACAATTGAGAGAATCCAGAGATATTTCACAAGAAGAGTCCTCCACTTTTCTGCTTGCCACAGAATACCTTATACCACAAGACTTGAAATTTTAGGCTTAGAAAATGTAGAACTATGCTGCCTTCGGTCTGACCTAAGCATACACAAAATTATTTGCTACAATGTCCAACCTGTCAATGACTACTTCAACTTCAGTCACAACAACACACGAGCACAAAATTTACAAAAAGATACAAACTTAAGGTAAACCGCTCCAAACTCGATTGCAGAAAATACTACTTCAGCAACAGAGTTGTTAATGCTTGGAATGCACCTCCTGACTCTGTGGTTTCTTCCCCAAACTCCCCAAACTTTAACCTTAGACTGTCCACTTTTGACCTCACCTCTTTCCTAAGAGTCTGTAAGGGGTGTGCATAAGTGCACCAATGTGCTGACTGTCCCTGCCTAATGTCTTCCCTTTATTGATACCTATTATACCTATATAATCATAATCATGTTCTAATTATATTTGTTATACAATACATGCTTGATAAATAAATATAAATAAATAAATAGACTTCAAAGGCCTTTCTAACTCTGTTATTCTGTTATTCTGAAAGGAAATTTATTTTGTCAATTGAACTCTCTCACACCCAGACATCTATAGTCCAATACTTTGAAATCAAATTCTTGACATTCAAAATTTTTGGCATCAAGTTATTGGCAGCATGATTCTCCTCCCCCCCCCCCTTTTTTTTTTTTTGCATTATTAGCAATATTTTCACTTAAGCAAATCCAATCTACTAATCTGGTTTCTAATGTAAAGTGGTTTGTTCCAAATTAATCAGGAAGAATTAGTCATGTTGAGTGGAAATTATAGGAACTGAAACTTAGCATAATCTGAGAGCATCATGCTGGAAAAAAAATCTATGATTAGTATAATGCTTTGTTCTTTTATGGTATCCATTTTAATTTGTTATTACATCAGTCTATTGTAGATAACTGAACATTACCAGCTTGGTTTAGAATCTAACTTGTACAACATTAATAATGAGGCAATAAAATCACCAGACAACTCTGAATTAATGCTTTCACAAGTAAGAAAATATTGCTTTTGTCACCTCTCTGAATCTTTGTGCTGGCTTTCTATATTGTTTCTTTTGTCAACTTGTTGGCCTTAATAAATCATTGTTCTTGACCTCTTAATTACAAATCCCTGGAGTGTCAAGATATACTTTCGTCCTCTGTGGCAGGCCAATTGGCTCCTCCTATCTTAATGATGCTTCCTGCTTTGTTCACAGTTTGATTCTTTAGAAGTCTGCATTATCATAAGTTCTTGACAGCTGGAATGTGTTTATCATTTGATGTCCAAACCCCACTGGAGTCCTCAAGGATATTTTAAATCCCTCTATCACTGTTTTGTCCCCTTGTACATTAAATATTAGGATTGACAAAATCATAGTGTAGAAGTGGAAAACATGTTTTTCATATTGTCCCATGGAATTAGTTACAATATGCATGAAAAGTGTTCTAGAAAAACATTAACTTGAACTAATATTCTCCACAATACAAAATACAAATACAAACAAATAAACTACCAAGAACATAGAGAACTGGCATTGAACTTCATCAGTCATCAATGTTTTCTCTACAGCTGACGGAGGAGGAGGACTCTGCCATTTCTAAAATGCTGTATGAAAATATCCAAAGCATTATTTTCTTGTTGCATTGAAAAGCCTCTTTCTAGATGGAAGGATTCCATAGGAACAAGTGAGCAACTCAGTGTTTTACTTAATACTAGTAACTATTGTATCATGGACCAGCAGTGGATGAGGTAGAAGAGAAGAGAAATTTATAAGAAGGATGAGATGAGATGATTTCTTCTACATACACTAAGCTGTAAGGGAATAAATGAAGCTCAGAGCCAGAAAGGGGAATGAAATAAGAGGTTGTGGAAATGCCCCAAATCAGAGAATTTTAATCAGCTACATATGTACTTTACCTTCTTAAACATGATCCAATATCAAACATTTTTTAAAAGTAGCAGTGAGTATTGAAAGAAGCAAATATTATTCAAACTGGAAAATAACTATCTTTTCAAATGTACCAATTCTTTATCATTACCATGATAAATAAAGCTTTAGGGATCACAATAATTTAATATTGTTTTATCTTTCATATAGCACGTAACAGGAGGAGCCTGAGTTGGAATTTCTGTGTAAGCATTAATATTTGAGTGACTAAATGATAAGCATAGTAACTGGGACGTGAACTAGAGTTGGTTTTGGACTAACATGACAGTGGAGGTCATTTCATCACCTAGGTCTGTCTACTTTGGGATGGAGCATGCTGTTTTTATTGTCCTATCCCAGAGTGGAGGACCTAGCTGAAGCCTTAGTTCAGGCCACTTGGCTATGGGTATGACCTATCTACCAGCTGAAATCATAGTGACAGTGTTGCTGGTGGCAGAGCAACATGGATAGGTGTGTCCCTGGAGCTTTTGAATCCAATAGTGATGTTGTTGGACTTTCTGGATCTCTTTTGACTGAGCTCCAGATGTCTTGGATAGATTGTTAATTACTCAATTGATATTTGAGGGACTAAATGACAGGGATAGTAACTGGGTCTTTTTGGTGGTGGGACTTGGTTTTGGAGTAACGTGACACTGGAGTTCTATACTTGTCCAGGGATAAGGTCATGAGATATTTTCTGTGGAGCATCTATGGCCTGGCAAAAAGGAAGTGGACTAAGTTTGTGGATGTTACTTTTTTCTTGGATAAAGGCTGGAAAGAGGTGGAAAACTGAGTGTAAATAAGGGCGTGGGATCTGAAGACTATGTTGCTTTGGGGCTTAATTTGTTGGGGTTAGGGTTAGGGTCCCAAGTATTTAGGTAAAGGTCAGAATAAACTCTATGTCATTCCATTGTTCTGAAACAGTTCATCCCTTCATTACCTGAGAAGTAGGCTATTTTGTGCTTCTTAAGCCTGGGAATTTGTGAGAAATGAGGAGAGCCTGGTCAGCAATAGTAGTATGGATTGGGTTTTAAGTACTAGTGAAACAGACTCTAGGTGCTGGATTTACCCCCATCTATTTTTATGAGCGGATTGTTTAGAGTAGGCTCTACTGTTGGTAGAGATATTTGGGGTAGGTATATTGTGTGATTGGCAGGAGAAGTTTTACTTAAATCCTGTTCAGGTTGATTAGAAAAAGAAGGAAATAGTTGTGTTTATGAAAGGGTACCAGATACTACACTATCCATACTACTGATCCTCTCAGTCTCATCTCCCCTTTTGGAAGAATATACTTTCCTATGTTTGATTGGATTGTCCTGGTGAAGAGACAATTCCATCTAAGATGTTTCTACCATTTTTTTTTTAAAGTAAGCAATTATTTTGGTACCATGAAGGAGCCCAATTACTTGGTTATAAAAATGATGTTGAGAGCATGGGACTATGTGAAGTTTGATACAAGAGAAACCATAATATTCCTGCTGTACCTAGCTTAAAATTTATCTATGTTGCTGATAAAAAAGTTCCCAAAGGTCATTTGATGAGGATTGCTGTAATGTCAGCACACTATACGCTCACCAACTTTGCCAAGTTAGAAATAAATAAACATAGATGCATTCAGCTCCAATTCTCAGCAGACTGTTTCAGCTGTATAAATTATTCCTAAGCAGTTTGAGTATTACTATAAGAGAAAGGTCTCCTGGCTGAGAAGATGCAATTTGCTTTTATTATGTTCAGCTTTCCAAGTTGCTTTCATGTTGATTTTGACCTATCAAACAGACATATAAACTTCCCCCTTTAATATTATTTTAAATTATTGAGATTAAAGCAGTCTCACTAAATATTTATGACTGATTGCAAACTCTACTGTTTTTTAAAAAAACAACAACACTTGAAAACTACAACACTCTTTAAATGTTTGATTAAGGATACCTTTTATTTATATCAGCATATAGCAGAATACAGCTGCACAAAGCATACATCAATGTCCAAAGTAAAAAGATATTAAAATGCATAAGGTTCATTTTCCAACATTCTATACAAACTGAGTACTGTAGCTGAGAGTTTGTCATAGAGTGGATATCAGCAATAAAATTACAGGGGTGCTAGTTTCGTATTTCTTGAAGTACACTCATGGGCATCTACAATTTTACCACCGAATTAAGCTTATTTCTGAAACAAACAAAAATTATCCTTCATCGTACTTTATGCAACAGTGGAAGATTCTGTCAGAGAAAATTATTTATATTTCAATGAGTTTGAGTTCAGGCAAAGAGAACATTTCAGAAGTAGCTTTGTTTCACTTTGAACCCTTTCAGGGCTGGGGGTGGGGGGAAATGCAGAAAGAGAAAATCATTTACAAGCAATTTCCTTGTTTAGGAAAGTAGATTAGATTGAAAAACTGTGACAGAACACTGGTTAAAATGAGTCCAAGAATGGTATGCCTGATTGGTTAAAGTTTTCTACTTCAATACAAATTCATATTAAATTAAATAGACCAAATTGGAGTTAGTTTGGCTTAACATGCAATTCTGTTTTTGTAACTACTTCCCACATGCCAGCATTTCTGCTGTAATAGAAATGAAGGAAAGTGTCTTTTCAACTATGTAGGTAATTGTTCCTTGGTAATGAGTTCTGACTGTCCTGTATTGGTCATTCTTTTTATAGGTATTGAAATATATGATGGCTCCTGCAGCTAAAATTGGAATTTCTACTCCTAGATGAAATTGTTATGTCCTTTGTTCAGCATGTCTCTTTCCCAGTCTTTAGTCTGTTCTATCCACTTTCTATGAGCTACCCATGTGTAGAATGGATGTCTCTTGCTCCAGTAGGAGCTGAGCAGGTCTCATTGCCTGGGCTCATGGTGAAGCTGGGATAAACCATCTGAGGATGATATCAAAGTGCAATTATATTACACCTACTTCTGTCCTTTTAGCTAAACAAACTTAACATGCCTCAGGCCTAGATCTTTTAAAATATTTCTGAACATTTTCTTTGTGGAGAAAAAGTTCCAAGTGACAAAGGTTACTAAAGCTAGATACACACCTAATGTGTATACTAGAGCTGTTTTAGCAACCCTTGTCACCAGAGAATGCAAGGCAGATGTATCACAATAAGAATGGAGATGATACACAGGAAAAGATGCTGGAGTAGTGTACTCTACATTTTTTGGGAGGGGGAAGCATTTTTAAATGACCTAGTGAGTTGACAGAAACTTGTGTCCTCTTAGATAGATAGATGATAGATAGATAGATAGATAGATAGATAGATAGATAGATAGATAGATAGATAGATAGATAGAT
>BLBF01020101.1:28897-50187 GCA_015471245.1 Laticauda colubrina | reverse complement strand
TGCCTAGAGGATGCCTAGAGGATGCCTAGAGGATGCCTAGAGGATGCAAAGGGACACCTATACTGCCCATAAAAAGGGGGAGCAACTCACCTGCATCGCACTTTCAGAACAGCAGCCAAGCTGTGCAGACCTCTGCAGCCTTCATCTGACTCTTGCTCTTCCACACCATCCAGTCATGTCCACCATGGATTGCGACCAAATTCTTTCGGCAGCCAACATCCTTCTGCAACACTGCAAAACCATCTACAGTCTCTGTGAACAGTACTACGGGAAGAAAAGGAGGCACCCCTGTTAAGCCTGGGTTCCCCAACCAGGGTTAGGTAGACAAGCTAAACAGAATGTGCAGCGTTAGTCAGATAGGCACACAGATAAATGAGTGAGCTAAGTTTGTATGTTTATTAACATACAGTAAAAATAACAGATACGCTTGTGCTATCAAGAATATATTTTATTCCAGTATAAGTTTATAGCATAGTCAAAAACAGTCCAATATTCATTTACCATGTAGTCAGTCCATTCAGGGATATTCAGTTAGCAAAGTCCATGTAGAATATCCTATTGTCAGTTCACATAAATCAGTCCGTTGTTGTCTCTCCCGTTCGAGCAATGCAGTCTTGCTTCCAAGCAGTAATCAGGGATCATCAAAGCCAGAGAGAGTGAGCAAGCTGTAGCCTTGCTACTTTTATATGGTTTTCATAACCACACCCACAGTTGCTATTTTACAGTTAAAGCTGCATACACTAACTATGATTCATAGTTAGTATTTCACCTAAAACAGTTAGGGTGAACAATGTTATCCCTAACAACCCCAAAAAAATCTGGCTCCGAAGATGGTTCGCCAGAAGAGCACAGTACGTACTTTATGACAAGCTGATGGTGGAGCTCAGGAGCGAAGACCCTCGGCTGTTCCAGAACTTCATGAGGATGCCTCCAGCCATGTTTGACGAAGTTGTGCAGCGCCTGACATCCAGGTTGACCAAGACAAACACCAGTTTCCCACTCAGCCTGGAACCTGGGCTCAAGGTGGCACTCACTCTGCGCCACCTGGCCTCAGGGACCACCTACAGGATCATGCAGCATGGCTGGAGGGTGCCACCCAGCACCATCAGCTTTGTGGTCAGAGAAGTGGTGCAGGCCATCATCGAAGAATAAAAGGAGGAGCTCCTCCAGTGCCCCTCCACTGAAGAAGGATGGAAGAAAGTTGAAGAGCAGTGGTATCAGAAGTGGATTGGGGCCAGTTGTAGGAGGCTTGGCTATTGTTGGTGTGTTTGAGATGTGGGTTGTGGAGATAGGTGGCTGTAGTTTCTTTTCAAACCTGCAGTAAAACACATTCAGGTCATCTGCTAGTTGTTGATTTCCTTCTGCCTGGGAAGGAAGTTTGCTGAAGCCAGTGAAGCTTGTCTCATTAATCATAGCATCTTACCTTCTTGTTTCTTGCTGGCCTCTTTTTCAGCTGCATCCCACTTTCTCCCATACTTTATGTCTTTGCATTGCATGTTCTGAATATTTAAGTTTTACATTATTTGTTAGTTCAGGAAACAGTTTGGTTAGTTGGTTAGTTAGTTAATTAGTTATTGCTTTCAGGAAACAGTCCTACTTTATCTAGTGTTGAGTGAAAAGTTGCAGGTTTTCATAATCTGGATCTAGTGATGGCCTAGAGGATTGCTGCCAAAACATGGTATCCTTAACAACAACTTGCAAATCAGCACAATGAAAAATTGCTTTGTAATGCTAGGAAGAACTTGGTCTCCATAAATATATTGCAGTTTTCTGCACTGAGCTGCTTTCACATACATGTGATCTGCAAACCTTCTGTTGTGCATATAACTGCACATGAGTAAGCTCACTTTTTTTCCCTTACAGCTCTGTATAAGGAGAATCACATTAAACTGCTGGAAACTAAAGTTATAGGAAAAGGACTTCTATTTTCATTGAGAGTCATATGCTTCTTTTTAATACTGGAACATGATATAGGAAGTGTGTGTATATATGTGTGCACGTGAAGATTATGGTAAACTTTAAAGCTATAAATGTTGCCACTTTGAAATAAAGTGAGCAGAAAATATATTTAAAAGAAATAAAATAAATGTAAAATAAATCAATCTTCTGCAAATGAAGGTTATGGATCATAAACTACCAGGCTGGTCCAATGTTGATGTTTTTCAGTTCTTTAGTCTAGGGCTGAAAGAGAACAATTGGCCCAAGTCATTCAGATGATTTGTATGTCTAAGGGAAATAGAAATCCATATGTCTCCTTATTCCAGATCTAATACATCAACACAGTCTATTGCTCCTGTGTGTGTGTATGTATGTATGTATATATATATTCATATTCATATTCATGCTTTCAGGAAAACACTTTCACACTTAAGTCCAAGATAATTAAAAATATCCATTCTCAAGTTAATGAGTACAGCTATACATCCACTAATTGTAATCTTCTAGGACACAATATGAATGGTTGCCCTTAACGTTTTATTAAATACAACAATAAGTCTGTACTTTTTGTCTTCAAAAACAATATCACTGCAAGGGTGGGATGACTCTGTGCCTTCTGTTAGTGACTTCACAATCACAAAAAAAATGATGGATAAAAACTAAAAAAAATATTTAAAACATATGTTTTGGGCTAGTATTTTTTTAATTATTTATTCTCTCATTTTAATAGCTATCCAAGTATAATTTATTTATGTTGTTCAAAATAATTTATTTTCCCACCCCCACTGTTCATACTTTCAAAACAGACTGGCAATGGGAGTTAGGAGAGTTAAGTTTTCTTATTATTTCTCAGTCATTTTTTCCTAATCCTTTAAGCCTATATCACACTGCACCAACGGATGCAAAGAGGATATATAATGGACAAAAAAGCTTGCCATCCCTTGGAAAACGCGATGCATCCATTGTGTACTCACTGCGTACGTCTTTCATACGCTTTATCCATCAAACATCCGTCTACTGCTATTTCATCTGCTCAAAAAGTTTTGAGTTGCACAAAACTTTTTGAGCAGATGAACTTTCCGCTGCGTACGATGTACATCCGCGACACATATAGGCAACAAACGTTCTACGTCCGTTGTCATCTGTTACATGTCCGATGTATCCTCTCTGCATCCTCTGGCCATCCGCGCAACTCACATCCACTCCAGCGGAAAGCAGAAAGAGGGAGGAAATGAAAGGTACGCGGAACGTCCACACAGCGTTAGTAGCATGGACAAAGGAAGGATGAAAGTGGATGCAGCTCGGATATAAAGCATTAAAACGGACAAAACGTTCATATATGGCACGTTTCTCGGATATTTAGGATTTCTGGAGGATGCCTAGAGTATGTGGAAGGACACCTAGCGGAAAACCGACATTTCCTATAAAAAGGGAGAGGAAATCATCTGGATCTCACTATCAGTCCAGCAGCCGTGGTGTGGAGACCTCTTCAGCCTTGCTTTTGCTCTTATACATCATCCATTGATGTCCATCATGGATCATCACACACTCCTTTTGGTAGCCACCATCATTCAACACCACAACCAAGCCCTCTTCAGACTGTTTCACCTTTTCTACGCAAGGAGAAGGAGACGTCTAAGAGCTGTCTGGGTCCAAAGATGGATCGGGAGAAGAGTAGAATTTGGACTGTATGACAAGCTGATGGTGGAGTTGAGGAATGAAGACCCTCGTGCATTCCAGCACTTCATTAGGATGCCACCAGCCATGTTTGACAAAGTTGTGGAGCGTCTGAGACCCAGGTTGACCAAGGCAAACACCAACTTCTGTCCCAGCCTGGACCCTGGACTGAAGGTGGCACTGACTCTGCGCCACCTGGCCTCTAGGACCAAAAACAGAAACATGCAGTATGCCTGGAGGGTGCCACACAACACCATCAGCATTGTGGTCAGAGAAGTGGTGCAGCAAATCATCAAAGAATACGTGGAGGAGCTCCTCCAGTGTCCCACCACTGAAGAAGGCTGGAGGAAAGTTGCAGAGCAGTAGTATCAGAGGTGGAACTTTTCCCACACCGTTGGAGCCATAGATGGGAAGCACGTGGCCTGAAAAGCACCAGCCAACTCAGGGTCCAATTATTTCAACTACAAGGGCTTCTTCAGCATCATCCTCTTTGCCATGGTTGATGCTGACTACAAGTTCATGTACATTGATGCTTCAGGCAACGGGTCAGCTTCAGATGCCCAGGTATACAATGCCAGTGACCTCAAGGATGGGCTGGAATGCAACCTCATCATGGGTTTCCCAGATCCAGACCCCCTACCCAACGACACACAAGATGTGCCCTACTTCATCGTGGGTGATGATGCCTTCTCTCTCAGAACCAACCTCATGAAGCCCTACACTTCAAGATACCTCACCCGTGAAGAGAGGATCTTCAACTATAGGCTGTCCAGGGCAAGACATGTGGTGGAGAACGCCTTTGGCATCCTGGCCAACAGGTTCCAGGTACTTCTCACCACCATGCAGCATCGCCCACAGACTGTGAGGAGGATCGTGGAAGCTTGCTGCATCCTGCACAATCTCATGCGCACCCACTACCCAGTCTTGCAGAACAGGCTCATGGACCTCCAACAAGCCAATGGGGACATGGAGCCTGGGGAATGGAGGCAAGGGCAAAACCTGATAGATATTGAGGATGTGCAAGGCCCCAACAGAGCCTCACGTGAGTCGAAGAAGCAGCGCAACCTCCTGAAACACTGGTGCAATTCCCTAGCTGGAGCGGTGGAGTGGCAAGACAGGATGGTAGATGCTTAATGGATGCTTCCTTCAGCCTGTCTCATCACACGGATGAGATTGGGCCATGTATGTTTGGTGGGCCTACAATGTACAGGGCGTTTAATAAAGAGTTGTGTTTATGTTGACATGTGTGGATAATTATTACATTATTATTGATAATAAAGGGCCATAGGTGTGGCACCTGGGAGGGTGGACCATACAGTCCCACTATGCTTGCACTGGAGGTTTATCTATCCCACAGCTATTACCCATCCCAAAGGTGTTCCTGCCCATCCCAGAGCTATCCTAACCCATCCCAAAGGTATTCCTTCCCATCCCACAGCTACTTTAACCCATCTCAAAGGTATCCCTTCCCATCCCACAGCTATCTTAACCCATCCCAAAGGTATCCTTTCCCATCCCACAGGTATCTTAAACCATCCCAAAGGTATCCCTGCCCACTCCACTGCTATCTTAAACCATCCCACAAGCATGCAAAGGCTAAACCATTTCTAAAAGTTTCCACCAAGACTTTATTCAATAAAATAAATGAAGCAAGTGTGTGAAACAAATATAAACTTTATTGAACAACAAGCTTTAAAATAAACATGACCCAAGTTAAGTGTCCAAATAAAGTCCACAAATATCAAGGCAGCCAGTCTCTGGCACTCCTCTTGGTCACTCGGAGGTGTGTGCCCAGTCCAAGTTGTTAGGGTGCAGGTGCTGTGGAGGTGGGTGCTGCTGCAGTGCTGGTCTGAGGTGTTATTGGAGTGCCTAGCCCCGAGAGGACAATAGGGGACGGTGTGTTGAGGAAGGTGTCGGACAGCTGGCTCAGCCCCGCGATGCTGAGAGGTCCTTCCTCCATGCCATGGGGTGTCAGCCCCAGTACTGAGGACAGAAGTACTGAGGCCGGGCTTGGCTGTGGGATGGAGGAAGGAGCAGTGTAGTGGGGCTGCCTGCTCTGCAGCACAGTGAGGACTGTCATGGGTGGCATCATTGGCATGGCTGGCATAGCTGTCGTGGGTGCCATTGTCGTGGGTGGCACCAGGGATTCCTCCTCGCTCTCCACCACGCTTTCAACACCTGCCCGGGGTTCTCCACCGTGGCACACCCCACAGAAACCTGCGTGGAGACAGGGACTGACTCTCGGCCGCCAGAGGACGGGCTCCCAGCAGGCTGCCGGAGAGAGAGGGTAGACAGAGGGGCTCCTGGTGCTCCTCGGTGGTGGACCTCACCCTCCAGGAAGCTGCACTTGGCCATGACATAGCTCTCTCTATCTGTCAGCTTAACCCTGGCCTGGCCAGATTTTTTGCGGTACAGCTTCCCGTACCAGGTGTGCATGTGCTTCCACCAGCCGAGGAGCATATCCGATGTGTAGCCCAGACTCTCCGCCCTCTCTCTCCAAGCAGCCTGCTTCCGCTTGGTGTCCCTGTACAGCCGGTGTCCCTTCTGCCACAGATATTCGTTCTCTCTCAGCCAGTCCAGCACCTCATCCTCGTGCGCTTCCTTGATGTAATACTGCCTCATCTCCCGTTGTTGAATATGCCTCTTCCTCCCTTTGGCAGGACCAGATGGGCCCTCATCAGTGGGGCTCCCAGGTGGTAGGGGCTGCTCCTCCACACCACCAGCAGCAGCAGCAGGATCATCATCATCGGCATCATCACCAGCAGGATCAAAATCAGCCTCATCATCATCAGCATCTGCATACTCACCAGCAGGATCATAATCAACAGCAGCAGCAGCAGCAGCAGCAGCAGCAGCAGCAAGACCAGGATGAGCAGCAGCAGAGTAAGCACCAGCAGCAGGGTCAGCAAGACCAGGAGCACGAGAAGAACGAGCAGGACCAGCAGGACCAGCAGGACCAGGAGCAGCTTGAGCAGAGTACGCAGCAGCAGAAGCACCACCGCCAGGAGCAGCTACAGCAGAAGCTCCAGTAACAGAAGAGCGAGCCCAAGCAGTAGAAGCCCCAGCAGAAGCAGAGTCAGGGACATGGGGCGCGAGGGTGGCCCTGTCCCTCTTGCCAGGGATGGCGGCAGGTTGCTGAGCCTTTCGCTTCTTCCCCATGGTTGTGGGGTTGCTGGCTGGCAGGGAGGCTGGCAGGAAGCCTGTTAGGAAGCCTGTTAGGAAGCCTGGCAGGAAGCCTGGCAGGAAACCAGGCACCAAGGCTGGCAGACAGACTGGCTGGCAGGGAGGCTGGAAGGCAGGCTGGCAGCAAGGCTAGCAGGGAGGCTGGAAGGCAGGCTGGGAGGCAGGCTGGGAGGCAGGCTTGGAGGCAGGCTGGCAGCAACGCTTGCAGGCAGACACACAGGAAAGGAACTAGAAGTGTACAGCAGCAGGTCTTTCCTCGGAATGCTGGCCACGTGCGAGCTGCTTCCCTTTATATCCAGGGGGCTTGCCCAATGCATCCCCCCCGCATGCGCAATTAACGCGCGACATCAATTGTTATTGATAAAAAAGGGCCATATGTGTGGCAGCTGGGAGGGTGGACCATACAGTTCCACTATGTTTGCACTGGAGGTTTATCTATCCCACAACTATCCTTACCCATCCCACAACTATCCTTACCCATCCCACAGCTATCCTTACCAATCCCACAGCTATCCATCCCACAGCTATCCTTACCCATCCCACAGCTATCCTTACCCATCCCACAGCTATCCATCCCAAAGCTATCCTTACCAATCCCACAAGCATGCAAAGGCTTAACCCTTTTTTCAAAGTTTTCCCCAACACTTTATTAAGTAAAAAAATGACCTGGAGTGGGTAGGAGCAGGTTCAGCTGGGCCTGGAGGGTGGTGCAGTAGAGCTGTGTTCCTCTCCTTCATCACCTGATACTGGGCCATGGGCATGTCCATGAGGGTCTAGCTCATGTACGTGATGAAGGGCTTGCGATTCAAGGATGGTATGTCAAAGTGGACCAGCTGGGAGAAGAGATCTGTGCTGGCTTTTATTGTGTCCCTGAACTCCAAGAGGACAGTGTGGCTCTGTCCCTCCAGTCTGCCTCCCTGCCTGCTTTCTGTGGAGGTGGAGCTGGGGGTGGGGGTGGGTTGGTCTCTGGTGGCTGCTTCTTCTTGCTTCATGTGAGACAGGGGATCCTCCATGTCCTCCGGCACGGGGAGTGTAGCTGTCGGGGGGGTCTCTGTCGTGGGGCCCTCCAAAGACACTTGCCTGGACATGGTAGCTGTCTCCTGGCTGGAAGAGGAGTTGTTCTCTGTGAGCTGTCTGAGGGAGAGGGTTGACAGAGGGGCTACTCCTCGGTGGCGGATCCCACCCTCCAGGAAGCTGCACCTGGCCATGACATAGGTCTCCCGGTCAGTGAGCTTGACAGTGCCTGCCCGGATTTCTTCAGGTGCAGCTTGCCATACCAGGTGTGCATGTGTTTCCACCATCCAAGGAGTACATCTGAAGTGTAGCCCAGGCTCTCCACCTTCTCTCTCCACGCTGCCTGCTTCCTCTTGGTGTCGCGAAACAGTCTGTGGCCCTTCCTCCACAGGTACTCATTCTCCCTCAGCCATTCCAGCACCTCCACATCATGGTCTTCAGGAATGGAGTACTGTTTCCTCTCTCCCTTCTCCTTGCCTTGCCTCTTCCTCCCTCTGGCAGGGGCTTCAGGGCCTTTAGCAGCAGCGCTTTGAGGGCGTTGTGGCTGGTCCACCACAGCAGCAGCAGGAGGAGAAGCACCAGCACCACCACCACCAGCAGCAGCAGCAGCAGCAGCAGCAGCAGCACCAGCAGCACCAGCAGCACCAGCAACAGGAGAAGCACCAGCAGCACCAGCAGCACCAGCAGCACCAGCAGCAGGAACACCAGGAGCACCAGCAGCAGCACCAGAAGCACCAGAAGCTTCAGAGTCAGCGCCAGGGGGTGGGATGGTGATTCTGTCCTTCTTGCCAGGGCTGGCAGGAGTAGGCACAGGCTTCCTCTTCTTCCCCATGGTGTTCTCTCAAGATGTCTCTGGCAGCAGCTCTTTCCTCTGAATGGTGACTGCTTGCGAGCTGCATCCATTTATATCCGCGGAGCTGACACAAATCATCCTCCCTGCATGCGCAGTGAACACTTTGCATCAGCTACACATCCGCTATGCATCCTATAGGCATCCGTGATGCATCCACGTCATCCGCTATGCATCCTCTCCTTCCGCTACGCGTCCGCTTCGCTATTCTCTCCCAGAAGCCCTGCGGATGTGTCATCCGCTTCCATCCGCTTCCAATTGCTTCCATCCGCTAGGTTTCCTATGAACATCTGCTTTACATCCCCACTACATCCTCCCCACTTCCGTTCCTTTCTGTTCTGTTTATGCAAATTTGGGGCACTTTTGAGAGAGGATAACAACAGATGGAGCCACCCCTGAAATTTTGCTCGTCCGCTGTGTCCTTTTTCCATACATTTTGCATCCGTCGGCCAGTGTGACCTAGCCTTTATATGTTAAGATGAATATGGAAATCATCAGCCTCCCAAAAACTAATCTTCTAGCATGTAAGAAAAAGGAAGTCTCTCCTTGCCAAGAGGGTCCTATAAGGCTGAAATAATTTCCATTTACTTTGTCCTTCCAAAGTCAAGACTGTGATTATTCCATAATTCTTTCACCTGATTAATTCTTAACTATGAACATAATTACATTCTCCAGAAGGTAAATCACTCTTATAAATCAGTAGTTGCTGACAGTTCATGGTTCTGAAATTCTGCAACAAAATCAGAAAGGAAGACCATAGAGAAAGGAATGTGCCCATTAAAGTTTTTAGTCTTTACAGATAAAGCATTTGGCTACAATCTTGCACACACCACCCTGGGAATACTATATTTCATTGAAATTAATAGGGCTTATTACAGTGTAAGCACATGTCCTGCATATTGATGAAATTGTACTAACACTTTTAAAGCAAGTCCAGAAAATAAAGGCAGCAGAACAAGGGTTTTTATGTACTATATATATAGTTGAAGATTGTTTTGTATTAATTCACTGAAGGAGAACTAGAGGTCATCTTTCAGTGAAAAATATATTATGGGAAGAAATATCCATCTGATTCAATTCCAAGCTGCGAGAAAGGCACTGGAGACAAAATGGAGGATGGAGGCAGATTGGAAAGAGAATCCATTTACTGATGAACAGAATCACATGTTTGTAGTTCTGATGCAGTTGACAAAATGGAGTTGAGAGAGAGAGGGGGTTTTATACCTTTTTTGAGTTTTGCACTTGAACTTCCTGTTCCTATGCACGAACCTATATTCTATTGGCTGTTGTCAGATTCCTATGGGGTCATGTAGGAGTTATGTAGGGGTCATAGATAGCTCCATAGGCAAGACAGGAAATACAAATCCTAAGTGAGCTAAGTTTGGTTGAATTTTGCAATGCTCTGAGAGCATGTGATGCAATGAAGGTTTGTGTTATGAAAGGGTGTTGGGCAATCCCTATAATGGCTTAATAGCTTTCATTCTGTTTTGGCTCTTGGGTGAGGCCTAAACCTATCACTCTGCCTTTGTTCAGACTTTGCTGCAAGGAAATTCAAAATATCCTGCCTTGAATAGATTTCTGTATGCAGTATTTGCTTTACCTATGAATAGAATTTTCTCCTGTGAAAAGATTCAGAAAATCTTTTTCTGCTGTGACATCTCCTGTGGACTATTAGGGAAAGTTGGGATTGCTTTCTGTCTCTAAAAACATGTTTCTTCATTTCTCCTTTTGGGAAATATAATGTTCTGCCTTTTTAAATATTCCTCAAAATATTTCATTCTTCCGGGGGTGGGCAGGTGGGTGGGGTTGGCTTCTCACTGTATGAAATCAGCCAATTTCAAGAAGTTGAAATAATACATTGATACATATGTCCAGAACCTGTAGGAGATATAATTATTTTTTAATTATTTTTCCCTGAATAAATTGTCATGAAGGATGTAATTTCAAATAAGAGTGAGAGGTCCATTCAAAATATAACTGAGAAAAGGTCCATTTTAAATGTGTTTTATGGCCATGATCTTTTTCTGCCTTAAAAATTTTATGCTTTAATATTTTTTTTAATGTTTAAAGCATGAATATGGGAAAGCACAAATATATTTTATTAATCAAAGTGGTATATGCCATTTCATATTTCTGCTTTTAATATTAAATGTGTCTCTGTACTTGAATCCACTTAATTGCTTCTAATGATTATTTTTTAGAAGCTAATAATGGTGTGAAAGAGGTAACATATGATCTATGATTGCAAGAGAAGAGATTAGTATCTCCCTGCTATAACAATAAAGCAAATATTTTATATATAAACTCTTTTATGCTTGTCAGATTAGACTTGTAACATTATTTTGAAGTATTAAAAAATAGACCAGGAGTTATGGCAGACAGATGGACTTCTAAAGGAATTATTTATTCTAATTCTTACACATATTTAACAGATAATTAGAGTTGGAAAGGACCTTGTAGGTCATCTAGTCCAACCCTCCGTCCAAGCGGGAGACCCTACACCATTTCTGACAAATGGCAGTCCAATCTCTTCTTTGAAAGTCTCAACTGATGGCATTCCCACAATTTCCAAGGGAAGCTGTTCCGTTGGTTGATTGTTCTCACTGTCAGAAAGTTTCTCCTTATTTCCAGGTTAAATCTCTCCTTGTTCAATTTCCATCCATTATTCCTTGTCTGGCCTACAGGTGCATTAGAAAATAGCTTGATCCCTTCTTCCCTGTGGTAGCCCCTCAAATATTGGAAGACCGCTATCATGTCTCCCCTTGTCCTTCTCTTTACTAGACTAGCCAAGGCCAGTTTCTGCAACCGTTCTTCGTATGTTTTAGCCTCCAAAAAATGAGAAAATACAATTACAGGAGGAAATTATTAAGAAGATATTGAAATGTGCTGAAATGAGTAGATTGACATTTGAAATCAGAGAACAACATGATAAACAATTTTATAAAATTTGGGATCTATTCTATCAATGGTTAGACAATAAAACATGGTAATGAAATATGTAGATTCTTAGAAAATAATAACTATATAAAGATGTATTCTTTTCTTACTATATCTACAAAATGATTGTAGGATAGATTTGAGATAATAATATGAACTGTCATAAAACAAATTAAGTAAAATATGGATTATTTCGTAAAACATGAATGAATAAAAGTATAGTCAAATGATTGATTAACAATGATATTAATGTATTTAATATTTGATTGAAAATAGGAGAATATATGCAATGTAATCGTAATTGAAGACTACAAAATGGAAGCACAAAACAATTTGTAAACCAACCGACACACTGTATGTATATATATGGAAGATGGCTTGATATTTTAATTTTTTGTTTGTCTATGTTTGTCTTAAAAACCAATAAAAATTAAAAAAAAGAAAAGAAAATAGCTTGACCCCTTCCTCCCTGTGGCAGCCCCTTAAATACTGGAAGACCGTTATCATGTCTCCCCTGGTCCTTCTCTTCACTAGACTAGCCAAGCCCAGTTCCTGCAACCGTTCTTCATATGTTTTAGCCTCCAGTCCCCTAATCATCCTGGTTGCTCTTCTCTGTACTTTTTCTCAAGTCTCAACATCTTTTTTATAATGTGGTGAACAAAACAGGATGCAGTACTCTAGGTGTGTTCTTACTAAGGCTTTATAGAATGGTATTAGTACTTCCCTTGATCTTGACTGTATCCCTCTATTAATACAATTTAGGATTACATTAGCTTTTTTGGTGGCTGCTGCATGCTACTGGCTCATATTTAGCTGGTTGTCTACTGAGACTCCAAGATCCCTCTCACAGTTACTGCTATTGATCCTGGTTTCACCCAGTCTATATGTGTACTTTTGGTTTTTCTTGCCTAAGTGTAGGAATTTAATTTTCTCTACATTGAATTTCATTTTGTTAGATATGGCCCAGTGTTCCAATATGTCAAGATCCATCTGGATCTTGAGCCTATCTTTATTTGACATTTAAGGATAAGATAATATTGTGGGTTTTTTTTCTATTTCCCAAACATTTTAAGCATATTCATTCATGGCCTGCTTATCTCTGATTGGACCATTGTAATAAAATCTACACAGAACTGCCCTTGAAAAGTATCTAGAAACTTCAGTTGGGCAATTAGGTCTGTTTCTGGTAGAATATATGTTACGTTTCTGCTCTGTAAGTTGCATTGGTTTTGAGTTTGTTTCCAGGTCTAATCTGAGGTATTAGTTTTGACCTTAAGAGCACTATATGGCATGATATCCAGCTATTTGAGGGATAGTATTTCCCCAATTACACCTGTCCATCCCACCAGATCCAGTATTTAGGGAAGTACAGTTGGTGGACCCTAGTTTGAAGGCCTTTTCAGATGTGACATCAGCATTGTGGAATATTCTTCTCCCTCAGTTGTGGTTGGTGGCATTTGCTCTTGACTTTCCAAAAATCCCTCAAAACCTGACTGTGCCATCAGGCCTAGGAACCCAAGAGAACTGATGAACTTATGAATAGTTCTAATACTAGACCTAGTATTATCAACATCCCTTCAGCCATTATTTATTTTTTAGCTTTATGTTTATAGAAACAACATCTACCTATTCTAGTCCTTGGGAAGAATAATAGGTGAAGAAAAATTCAAATTCCAGTCTTAACATCAGGCTGGCTGTACAACCACCACCACCACCAACAACAACAACAACAACAATACTAATAATAGCAAACTAACCTGCTCAAACTACTAAAAACTCACAGAAAATATCCCACCTACTGTACATGGATGATCTGAAGTTATATGGAAAATTGGAAATTGAAATCCAGTCACTGACCAATATAGTTCAAATTCTCAGCACTGAATCAGCATGGAGTTTGGTCTGGACAAATGCACCACAGTGGCACTGAAGAAAGGTAAAATCATAGAAAGTGATGGAATCAAAATGCTCAATGAACAAACCATTAAATGCCACCAACCCAAAGCCTACAAATACCTGGGCATACTGCAGCTTGACAATGTCAAGCAAGGACAAGTGAAAAATGTGGTCAGCAAAGAAAACACACAAAGGGTCAGAAAACTTCCAAAAAGCAAACTGAATGGCAGTAACACCATCAAGGCTCTAAATACCTGGGCCATACCCATCATCAGATATACTGCTGGGATCGTAAACTGAACACAGGCAGAGCTGGACAGCCTGGATAGGAAAATGAGAAAATTGATGACCATACACTTTTACACTACACCAACATAGTGACGTTGACAGGCTATATTTGCCCAGAAAATCAGGGGACAGGACTTTTGCAAGTGAAGCAGACAATTGAAGAAGAGAAGCATGCTCTGGCAGATTATGTGAAAGACAGTGTTGAACCAGCTTTGATGAAGGTCAACAATAGGAAGCTGCTCAAAGTGCAGTGAACCAAGAATCAGTACAGGAAAACAACGATGTAAACTCTGACTGACAGCTGGTGTAACAAAGCACTGCATGGACAGTTCCTTGAAAAGATCCAAGGAAAAGTAGATAAGGAAAAGACCTGGTTATGGCTGACCAATGAACACTGAAGAAAGAGACAGAATGCCTGATTCTTGTAGCCCAAGAGTAAGCCATCAGAACAAATGCAATCAAGCCAGAATAGAAAAATCTACTGATGACCCCAAATGCAGGCTCTGCAAAGAAGCAGTCGAAGCCATCAATCACATACTGAGTTGTTGCAAGACAATCGCTCAGACTGACTACAAACAATGTCACAACACAGTCACTTAAACGGTCCACTGTACCTTGTGTCACAACTACCATCTGCCTGTAGCAAAGAACTGATGGGATCATAAACCTGAAAAAGTAGTCGAAAATGAGCATGCAAAACTATTGTGGGACTTCTAAATACAGACTGACAAAGTTTTGAAGCACAATACCCCAGATATCATAATTGTGGAAAAGAAAAAAGTGTGGATCATTGACATTGCCATGCCTGGTGACAGCAGAATCGATGAGAAACAACTTGAAAAAAATCACCAGATATCAGGACTTGAGAATCGAACTACAGGGACTCTGGCATAAACCAATGCAGGTGGTTCCAGTGGTACTCAGCATACTGGGGACTGTGCCTAAAAACCTAGGCAAGCACTTAAAAACAATTGGTGCTGACAAAATCACCATTGGTCAGCTGCAGAAGGCCACCTGACTGGAATCTGCTTGCATAATCCGCCGATACATCACGCAGTCCTAAACACTTCGGAAGTGTTCGACTAGTGATTTGTGATACGAAACCCAGCATAATTATCTCGTTTGCTGTAGATTGTCATTTTTTGTGTCAAATAATATAATAATTGACATTGCAATACCTGGCGATGCATGAATTGAAGATAAGCATCAAGAAAAAATTGCAAAGTACTGGGACTTACAAATTGAAATTGAGTTACTTTGGAAAAAGAAATAATGTGTTATCCCAATTGTAATTGGAGCCCTTGGAGCAATACCTAAAGGGCTACCTCGCTATTTGGAAATTCTGAATTTATCAGACTTGAACACCCTGATTCTACAAAAAACCACCCTACTTGGACCAGCTTATATCCTCCGATGCTACCTGAACAGTTCCTTGGTCCTTGGTTATGACTCGAGCTGTTGAGTTACTAACCAGCTCCAAAAGCTGTGAATCTCACCATAGGTTAACCACAATAACAACAACAATAGTCTGTCCCAGGTCTTTGGGAAGGTCTCACTAGATTGATAAAAATGTCAAATCCAATCAAAACCTCTGGCTAACTATGCAGTTGGCCACAATAACTATAGATAATCTGTACATTGACAAAATTCCCATCTGTCAATTCAAAAGCAACACTGCGTGGATCTGCACAGATATCATGCTGCTACATTATGATATCCTAGAACATTCTTGGCAAGAATTTGATACATGTGAAGGCCAACACCAGCTAAAGAACTAGCAGTACATTGTTATGAATAGATAACACTATCTAATTAATAATAATGTGTATTAATTATATTTTTATCTTTGTTACATGGTGCCCCAAGTCAATTGTATTGTGAGAAAGGTGGCTATAAGTTGAATAAACAAATATTTTTACTTCTATTGAATGATGAGTCAGTATGATCTAAGGATCAAGGTATCTAGTTTTATCAACTAGAATTGACAAAACACTTCTTTTCTTCCAAGTTTTGGATATTTGAATTATATTCCTCATCCATATCATAGCAGCTACAATTTAAATGGGGTATATCTTCACATCAGTGTTCTTTATACAAGTATCAAATATAAAATGATGCTCCATATTCAGACCTTACCATGTGTTCACTATAATAGTCCTCCAACATTGCTAAGGTCAATGTAGAGTGCAAATGACACATGAAATTAACTTAGACCTAGTCCTTAACTCCAGGAGTGTCAGGATGAGGTGAGTGTCTCAGAAGTTAAGCATGAAATTGAATAGAGAACTGTGCTTCATAAATGGTGACCCAAGAATCATTTGACTTCATTACTTGATGCTCTGTACATTGTCATGTGATTTGGCCTTCCTTGGACCATTCAACCATTCTATTAAAAGAGTTTTCAAGGCCAGAGAGTTTCCTAGGCCAAATGCAAATGAATGTCTTTGCATTGGGGATCAGAATTTTCATACTGCTAGTTATATTGTGAGGCATACATTAACCATCATCTAGAATCTAGGCAATTTTTCCCTTGTAATATTTATAATCTTCTTTAATTTTTCTTCTTCTGTTTTTCTCCAAAACATACATGTTTTTCAGTATATCTGAGTACAGATATACTGTACTGTACAGTATATTTTCTGTAACATGGAAGTTTTAGTTTACTTATCCTTTAGTTAGGGCAACAGTTATACTGAAATATATTGATGGTCAAAAATAATAATTAAATTAACATATTTCTATTTAAATACCATATTCAGAAGTAGCTATAGATTCTGTTGTAGCTAAAATGAGATACATGGTCATACAAATAGGCAGGCTGATTTATCTTGGTCCACTTATTACATCTGAACCACTTACTACATCTGATTCGAAGAAAATTTGGGAAATTTAATATAAGGAATAATAAGGAATGTTCAGTCATTGCTACAAGAGCACTAATATCAACACTAGCAACTTGAAAATGATAGCATTTCTACTCTCTAGATTACCTGTCTCTGAATGGGGAATCTTTATATCCATCTAGCTAGCTAATTTGCATGCTACGCAACTCCCCAAAAGCTGGGTTGGGCAACTCATAAAAACTAAAACAGGAAAAATACAATCAATAACAAGAATGATTAAAGTAGACAGGAACAAAGCAAAGAAAATTAACTGTTCCTTGCCTGGGCACAGAGCAGATCTTCAAGGTCCTTTTAAACAACAGGAGAGTCACAGCTGATACCTGCTATTTGAGAGCAGGACTATCCATTCTATGATTTATTTGCAATCCCATCCAAAGAACAGATGGGGTATTCTGGGTGACTCATGGCTATTGAGGTGATTCCCCGTTAGGAGAATGAGCGCATGTATAGAGAGTAGTGTTGGAATAATACACACTCAGTACACAGATACACTGTACAGTTAATGAAGGTTTTTACTTCCAGAAATGTTTAAGCAAAGTCCAAAATAAGCAGTCCAAAAGTCATTCACAGGTTAATCAATCAGTTTTTCAGTCCAGGAATATTCCAGTAACAAAGTCCAGTGTCAAAAACAGTTAAGAATCAGACTTGCATTAAATCCAGTAATATCAGTCAATTAGGAAAAATGGAGCAATAGCAATACTTTCCAACAGAAGGAAATAAAGATGCACTCTCTTCTCTTCTGAGACTCAGACTAATACAGTCCAGGTTTCCAAATCTGTGTGGGTAACTTCAATTTGGTTTTCTGCCATGCCAACGAGTGAATGGCAATTCTCCAGTTATTGTATTTACTACATTATTTAAAACATGGTTACTACACATTAGGGCCTCACCCCTCAGTATTTCAGGTAAACCTATATTAGATAACATTGTGCAAGTCATGGCTTGTAATGTTTGCCCTCTTCATTCTATAAACGAGTTATGTTGTGGTCTGTAAGGTGCAGAACGTTTATGTTCCACACCAGCCAATTTCAGCATATTTTGGAATCTTTTGTTAACAAATTCAGTCCCATTATCAGTTACTACTGTAATTACTTTACTTTTCATTTTTCTCTCAGCAAACCTTAGCCAATTAAAAAAATGTTGGAATGTTTCTGTTTTGTTCTTCATAAGATAGCAGAAACCGTATCTTGAGTAACGGTCCATAATACTCAAAATATAACAGGCACCTCCTAAACTTGGTTTCTTAGGACCAATTATGTCAGCAAATACAACCTCTAAAGGTTCTTTAGTCTTAAACCCATTTAGTCTGTTTGCAGGAGTAACTTTACTCTTTTCTTAACTACAAGCATTACAATGTAGATACTTGCTACAATGTTTCAGTTTTACTCCCTCTGACAATTGAACAGTTTGTTTGAGCATTTTGAAATTAATATGCCCTAGACGTCTATGTAGTAAATGCATACATTCATCATGTGGCTTAACATTGTTATAAACTGAGTTAGCCATCTTCAACTGATCATCATGTATTACATATAAATCATTCTTTAAAGTAGCAGTAACATTTTTACCCTCTTTCTCTATTATACAGTTATCTCCCCTAAAGATTACTACATAACCAAGATTAACTAAGGCCCTTACTGATAGCAAATTAAACTTCAGTTTAGGTACATATAACATGGTTAAATGTTCGTTTATACAAGAACAATATGCAGTACCTTCACCTGATGCTTTTATCTTCCATCCATTTGCCAATGAAAAATGTTGTTTACTCGTGGACATCTTTACAAACCTTTTTCTATCTTTAGTAATGCACTGTGATGGTCCACTATCAACAACCCACAAATCATTGTTTACAGTTGAATTGCTAGACATAGCTAAACTAACATTCTTTTTAGCCTTCTGGTGTTTGCCAGTATTCTGTTGTTTTCCCTTCTTATATAATTTAGCTATATGTCCCCTAGCCCCACAAAAAAAAACATTTCCTAACAGTTTAGGCATTAAAGATAAATCCTCTTCTTGTGGTTGTTCCTTCCTCAGTTGTTCCCTATCAAGCCGTCTTCTTGCCTCTTCTTGCAATCTTCCAGTTATGTCAGTCAATGTCAGTTTATCTCTGGGCAGGACTTCCAGTGAAGATACATAGTCATCATAACTTTCATCCAATGAGGAAAGAATGATGTAAACTTGATGCTCTGAAAATATTAATTCTTTTTCATGTAGCTCTTGGAAAGTTCTTTTCATGAAGTTTAAATGAGTTAGCATATCTCCACCTTTCAGAAGACGTACTCTAAACAGTTTACGTGTAAGATGTATGTGTGCACCTACACTGTCACAAAAATAAATCCTCTTCAAATTCTGCCAACACTTTGCAGCAGACTCTTCTCCACGAATATGGACTAGCTTCTGGTCACTCAGTGTTAGTCCAATTATACAAAGAGCTCGTTCATTGTTCTGTTTAAAGTCAGCAATCTTCTTGGCATCATCCTCATTATCTGGATCCCAAGCATTTACATCTGGTGGATTTTGAATTACATTCCATAAACCTTCTTTACATAGAAGTAGACCGCATTTCATAGACCAGGAAACATAGTTTGTTCCATCCAACCGGGTTATCAGTGATAGACTTGTGGAAGTGTCTTGTGCCATCTTTATCAGGATAGTAAACCACAATTAAACAGTAAACAGCTGTCTGTATACAGTACTGTGCATTCACACTAACTCTCAGTTATCTGAGCCTGGTATGGCCTGGGCCCATAACCAGTGTTGAGGTAATTCCCCGTTAGGAGAATGAGGGCATACAGGGAGACATATAGAGAGTAGTGTTGGAATAATACACACTCAGTACACAGATACACTGTACAGTTAATGAATGTTTTTACTTCTAGAAAAGTTTAAGCAAAGTCCAAAATAAGCAGTCCAAAAGTCATTTACAGGTTAATCAGTCAGTTTTTCAATCCAGGGATATTCCAGTAACAAAGTCCAGTGTCAAAAACAGTTAAGTATAAGACTTAACATTAAAGTCTGATATTAAAGACATTAAATCCAGTAATATCAGTCAATTAGGAAAAATGGAGCAATAGCAATACTTTCTAACACAAGGAAATAAAGATACACTCTCTTCTCTTCTGAGATTCAAACTAATACAATCCAGGCTCCATCTTAAGGCCATTTTAAGGCCATTTGAGAAACCACACCCAATTGCATGCTCTTGCATTCCCTGAAAGAGACAGTATTAAAATGTTTATCCTGGTTTATATATTTTTAACCCAAATACCTTTTAGGTGTTTCATATTCCTAACAATGGCCCTTCAGTTGCCATAGGATTAGTTTCAGATAGTTTCTTCCTTCTGTCCCAGTTTCTTCCTTCTGTCCCAGTGGGACAGAAGACAGATTCACTTGGCCATCCCATGGTCAAAAGAGAAATATTTCTGCAATGAACACTAATAATATTCTTATTGCATAACTCTAATAAAAATAAAACTGCTTCATTGATGTTACTATTCCGCATCAAGCTAAATCCAGACCTTATAATAATAGTCACTGTCAAGATCGCTGATAGTAGAAATAATAGATTTAATTAAAAAAAATAGAGAAAATAAGTAAAATTTAATCAGGTTAAAGTAGTGATATAAAGTAGTGATATAAATGTGCCTATATAATACATATAATATGCTTATATGTCATCAATGTGACATCAAATCAAGTGACATCACATCAAGTGACATCACATCAAGACTGCCTTCAAAACAGACAAAAAAATAGCAGCCATCCTTAAAAACCCCAAAGACAAAATTGACCTGGAAAACCAAGGCATATACGAAGTTCCCTGTGCATCATGCCCGGCCACATACATTGGACAGACCAATAGAAGAATAAGTACCCGCCTGGATGAACACAAAAATGCAGTAAAAAAGCTGGAACACACCTCCTCACTAGTCCAACACATGAAAGCCACAGGTCATAGCATCAACTTCAATGGCACCAAAACCCTAGCCACTATAGAAAACCCCAGCCACAGAATCATCAGAGAAGCCATAGAGATTGAAAAAAGACCTGAAAGCATGAATAGAAGAGATGATTCCACCAGACTGTCAATCATTTGGAAGCCTGCACTCTCAAATAGAAAGATCTCCACACCACAAGCCAGGCAAACACATGGGCACAAACAGACTCCCTCTGATACCTCCAGCTCAAACACCCCCCCACCAGGCACCCAGATGAAACCTAGCTTCCTAATAGATAATAGCCGTCCTTTCACACGAAGCCAAGCTGCACTGAAAGCCTCCAATACAGGAACAGAGTGTTGCCAGCCAATCAAAGCCACAAAACAGACAGAAGAAACCAGAAACACCAATCAAACAAACTCCAAGTCCAATAAACACAGACCAAGACTCCCAACCAATCAGGATGTAGAAAAAAACATCTTGCCACAATAATAGGCTAGCCTCACATTTAAAACCAACGGCTGTGAGACCCTGACCCACATACAAACTCAATACAGAAGCCTGATGATGGCAGATGAGATTCTGCTGAAATGTTGCTGCAACTTTAAAAGCACTACAATGACGTGGGATAATACCCGAAGGAAGCTGAACATGTAAGTACCC
>BLBF01020100.1:28897-50188 GCA_015471245.1 Laticauda colubrina | reverse complement strand
TGCCTAGAGGATGCCTAGAGGATGCCTAGAGGATGCCTAGAGGATGCAAAGGGACACCTATACTGCCCATAAAAAGGGGGAGCAACTCACCTGCATCGCACTTTCAGAACAGCAGCCAAGCTGTGCAGACCTCTGCAGCCTTCATCTGACTCTTGCTCTTCCACACCATCCAGTCATGTCCACCATGGATTGCGACCAAATTCTTTCGGCAGCCAACATCCTTCTGCAACACTGCAAAACCATCTACAGTCTCTGTGAACAGTACTACGGGAAGAAAAGGAGGCACCCCTGTTAAGCCTGGGTTCCCCAACCAGGGTTAGGTAGACAAGCTAAACAGAATGTGCAGCGTTAGTCAGATAGGCACACAGATAAATGAGTGAGCTAAGTTTGTATGTTTATTAACATACAGTAAAAATAACAGATACGCTTGTGCTATCAAGAATATATTTTATTCCAGTATAAGTTTATAGCATAGTCAAAAACAGTCCAATATTCATTTACCATGTAGTCAGTCCATTCAGGGATATTCAGTTAGCAAAGTCCATGTAGAATATCCTATTGTCAGTTCACATAAATCAGTCCGTTGTTGTCTCTCCCGTTCGAGCAATGCAGTCTTGCTTCCAAGCAGTAATCAGGGATCATCAAAGCCAGAGAGAGTGAGCAAGCTGTAGCCTTGCTACTTTTATATGGTTTTCATAACCACACCCACAGTTGCTATTTTACAGTTAAAGCTGCATACACTAACTATGATTCATAGTTAGTATTTCACCTAAAACAGTTAGGGTGAACAATGTTATCCCTAACAACCCCAAAAAAATCTGGCTCCGAAGATGGTTCGCCAGAAGAGCACAGTACGTACTTTATGACAAGCTGATGGTGGAGCTCAGGAGCGAAGACCCTCGGCTGTTCCAGAACTTCATGAGGATGCCTCCAGCCATGTTTGACGAAGTTGTGCAGCGCCTGACATCCAGGTTGACCAAGACAAACACCAGTTTCCCACTCAGCCTGGAACCTGGGCTCAAGGTGGCACTCACTCTGCGCCACCTGGCCTCAGGGACCACCTACAGGATCATGCAGCATGGCTGGAGGGTGCCACCCAGCACCATCAGCTTTGTGGTCAGAGAAGTGGTGCAGGCCATCATCGAAGAATAAAAGGAGGAGCTCCTCCAGTGCCCCTCCACTGAAGAAGGATGGAAGAAAGTTGAAGAGCAGTGGTATCAGAAGTGGATTGGGGCCAGTTGTAGGAGGCTTGGCTATTGTTGGTGTGTTTGAGATGTGGGTTGTGGAGATAGGTGGCTGTAGTTTCTTTTCAAACCTGCAGTAAAACACATTCAGGTCATCTGCTAGTTGTTGATTTCCTTCTGCCTGGGAAGGAAGTTTGCTGAAGCCAGTGAAGCTTGTCTCATTAATCATAGCATCTTACCTTCTTGTTTCTTGCTGGCCTCTTTTTCAGCTGCATCCCACTTTCTCCCATACTTTATGTCTTTGCATTGCATGTTCTGAATATTTAAGTTTTACATTATTTGTTAGTTCAGGAAACAGTTTGGTTAGTTGGTTAGTTAGTTAATTAGTTATTGCTTTCAGGAAACAGTCCTACTTTATCTAGTGTTGAGTGAAAAGTTGCAGGTTTTCATAATCTGGATCTAGTGATGGCCTAGAGGATTGCTGCCAAAACATGGTATCCTTAACAACAACTTGCAAATCAGCACAATGAAAAATTGCTTTGTAATGCTAGGAAGAACTTGGTCTCCATAAATATATTGCAGTTTTCTGCACTGAGCTGCTTTCACATACATGTGATCTGCAAACCTTCTGTTGTGCATATAACTGCACATGAGTAAGCTCACTTTTTTTCCCTTACAGCTCTGTATAAGGAGAATCACATTAAACTGCTGGAAACTAAAGTTATAGGAAAAGGACTTCTATTTTCATTGAGAGTCATATGCTTCTTTTTAATACTGGAACATGATATAGGAAGTGTGTGTATATATGTGTGCACGTGAAGATTATGGTAAACTTTAAAGCTATAAATGTTGCCACTTTGAAATAAAGTGAGCAGAAAATATATTTAAAAGAAATAAAATAAATGTAAAATAAATCAATCTTCTGCAAATGAAGGTTATGGATCATAAACTACCAGGCTGGTCCAATGTTGATGTTTTTCAGTTCTTTAGTCTAGGGCTGAAAGAGAACAATTGGCCCAAGTCATTCAGATGATTTGTATGTCTAAGGGAAATAGAAATCCATATGTCTCCTTATTCCAGATCTAATACATCAACACAGTCTATTGCTCCTGTGTGTGTGTATGTATGTATGTATATATATATTCATATTCATATTCATGCTTTCAGGAAAACACTTTCACACTTAAGTCCAAGATAATTAAAAATATCCATTCTCAAGTTAATGAGTACAGCTATACATCCACTAATTGTAATCTTCTAGGACACAATATGAATGGTTGCCCTTAACGTTTTATTAAATACAACAATAAGTCTGTACTTTTTGTCTTCAAAAACAATATCACTGCAAGGGTGGGATGACTCTGTGCCTTCTGTTAGTGACTTCACAATCACAAAAAAAATGATGGATAAAAACTAAAAAAAATATTTAAAACATATGTTTTGGGCTAGTATTTTTTTAATTATTTATTCTCTCATTTTAATAGCTATCCAAGTATAATTTATTTATGTTGTTCAAAATAATTTATTTTCCCACCCCCACTGTTCATACTTTCAAAACAGACTGGCAATGGGAGTTAGGAGAGTTAAGTTTTCTTATTATTTCTCAGTCATTTTTTCCTAATCCTTTAAGCCTATATCACACTGCACCAACGGATGCAAAGAGGATATATAATGGACAAAAAAGCTTGCCATCCCTTGGAAAACGCGATGCATCCATTGTGTACTCACTGCGTACGTCTTTCATACGCTTTATCCATCAAACATCCGTCTACTGCTATTTCATCTGCTCAAAAAGTTTTGAGTTGCACAAAACTTTTTGAGCAGATGAACTTTCCGCTGCGTACGATGTACATCCGCGACACATATAGGCAACAAACGTTCTACGTCCGTTGTCATCTGTTACATGTCCGATGTATCCTCTCTGCATCCTCTGGCCATCCGCGCAACTCACATCCACTCCAGCGGAAAGCAGAAAGAGGGAGGAAATGAAAGGTACGCGGAACGTCCACACAGCGTTAGTAGCATGGACAAAGGAAGGATGAAAGTGGATGCAGCTCGGATATAAAGCATTAAAACGGACAAAACGTTCATATATGGCACGTTTCTCGGATATTTAGGATTTCTGGAGGATGCCTAGAGTATGTGGAAGGACACCTAGCGGAAAACCGACATTTCCTATAAAAAGGGAGAGGAAATCATCTGGATCTCACTATCAGTCCAGCAGCCGTGGTGTGGAGACCTCTTCAGCCTTGCTTTTGCTCTTATACATCATCCATTGATGTCCATCATGGATCATCACACACTCCTTTTGGTAGCCACCATCATTCAACACCACAACCAAGCCCTCTTCAGACTGTTTCACCTTTTCTACGCAAGGAGAAGGAGACGTCTAAGAGCTGTCTGGGTCCAAAGATGGATCGGGAGAAGAGTAGAATTTGGACTGTATGACAAGCTGATGGTGGAGTTGAGGAATGAAGACCCTCGTGCATTCCAGCACTTCATTAGGATGCCACCAGCCATGTTTGACAAAGTTGTGGAGCGTCTGAGACCCAGGTTGACCAAGGCAAACACCAACTTCTGTCCCAGCCTGGACCCTGGACTGAAGGTGGCACTGACTCTGCGCCACCTGGCCTCTAGGACCAAAAACAGAAACATGCAGTATGCCTGGAGGGTGCCACACAACACCATCAGCATTGTGGTCAGAGAAGTGGTGCAGCAAATCATCAAAGAATACGTGGAGGAGCTCCTCCAGTGTCCCACCACTGAAGAAGGCTGGAGGAAAGTTGCAGAGCAGTAGTATCAGAGGTGGAACTTTTCCCACACCGTTGGAGCCATAGATGGGAAGCACGTGGCCTGAAAAGCACCAGCCAACTCAGGGTCCAATTATTTCAACTACAAGGGCTTCTTCAGCATCATCCTCTTTGCCATGGTTGATGCTGACTACAAGTTCATGTACATTGATGCTTCAGGCAACGGGTCAGCTTCAGATGCCCAGGTATACAATGCCAGTGACCTCAAGGATGGGCTGGAATGCAACCTCATCATGGGTTTCCCAGATCCAGACCCCCTACCCAACGACACACAAGATGTGCCCTACTTCATCGTGGGTGATGATGCCTTCTCTCTCAGAACCAACCTCATGAAGCCCTACACTTCAAGATACCTCACCCGTGAAGAGAGGATCTTCAACTATAGGCTGTCCAGGGCAAGACATGTGGTGGAGAACGCCTTTGGCATCCTGGCCAACAGGTTCCAGGTACTTCTCACCACCATGCAGCATCGCCCACAGACTGTGAGGAGGATCGTGGAAGCTTGCTGCATCCTGCACAATCTCATGCGCACCCACTACCCAGTCTTGCAGAACAGGCTCATGGACCTCCAACAAGCCAATGGGGACATGGAGCCTGGGGAATGGAGGCAAGGGCAAAACCTGATAGATATTGAGGATGTGCAAGGCCCCAACAGAGCCTCACGTGAGTCGAAGAAGCAGCGCAACCTCCTGAAACACTGGTGCAATTCCCTAGCTGGAGCGGTGGAGTGGCAAGACAGGATGGTAGATGCTTAATGGATGCTTCCTTCAGCCTGTCTCATCACACGGATGAGATTGGGCCATGTATGTTTGGTGGGCCTACAATGTACAGGGCGTTTAATAAAGAGTTGTGTTTATGTTGACATGTGTGGATAATTATTACATTATTATTGATAATAAAGGGCCATAGGTGTGGCACCTGGGAGGGTGGACCATACAGTCCCACTATGCTTGCACTGGAGGTTTATCTATCCCACAGCTATTACCCATCCCAAAGGTGTTCCTGCCCATCCCAGAGCTATCCTAACCCATCCCAAAGGTATTCCTTCCCATCCCACAGCTACTTTAACCCATCTCAAAGGTATCCCTTCCCATCCCACAGCTATCTTAACCCATCCCAAAGGTATCCTTTCCCATCCCACAGGTATCTTAAACCATCCCAAAGGTATCCCTGCCCACTCCACTGCTATCTTAAACCATCCCACAAGCATGCAAAGGCTAAACCATTTCTAAAAGTTTCCACCAAGACTTTATTCAATAAAATAAATGAAGCAAGTGTGTGAAACAAATATAAACTTTATTGAACAACAAGCTTTAAAATAAACATGACCCAAGTTAAGTGTCCAAATAAAGTCCACAAATATCAAGGCAGCCAGTCTCTGGCACTCCTCTTGGTCACTCGGAGGTGTGTGCCCAGTCCAAGTTGTTAGGGTGCAGGTGCTGTGGAGGTGGGTGCTGCTGCAGTGCTGGTCTGAGGTGTTATTGGAGTGCCTAGCCCCGAGAGGACAATAGGGGACGGTGTGTTGAGGAAGGTGTCGGACAGCTGGCTCAGCCCCGCGATGCTGAGAGGTCCTTCCTCCATGCCATGGGGTGTCAGCCCCAGTACTGAGGACAGAAGTACTGAGGCCGGGCTTGGCTGTGGGATGGAGGAAGGAGCAGTGTAGTGGGGCTGCCTGCTCTGCAGCACAGTGAGGACTGTCATGGGTGGCATCATTGGCATGGCTGGCATAGCTGTCGTGGGTGCCATTGTCGTGGGTGGCACCAGGGATTCCTCCTCGCTCTCCACCACGCTTTCAACACCTGCCCGGGGTTCTCCACCGTGGCACACCCCACAGAAACCTGCGTGGAGACAGGGACTGACTCTCGGCCGCCAGAGGACGGGCTCCCAGCAGGCTGCCGGAGAGAGAGGGTAGACAGAGGGGCTCCTGGTGCTCCTCGGTGGTGGACCTCACCCTCCAGGAAGCTGCACTTGGCCATGACATAGCTCTCTCTATCTGTCAGCTTAACCCTGGCCTGGCCAGATTTTTTGCGGTACAGCTTCCCGTACCAGGTGTGCATGTGCTTCCACCAGCCGAGGAGCATATCCGATGTGTAGCCCAGACTCTCCGCCCTCTCTCTCCAAGCAGCCTGCTTCCGCTTGGTGTCCCTGTACAGCCGGTGTCCCTTCTGCCACAGATATTCGTTCTCTCTCAGCCAGTCCAGCACCTCATCCTCGTGCGCTTCCTTGATGTAATACTGCCTCATCTCCCGTTGTTGAATATGCCTCTTCCTCCCTTTGGCAGGACCAGATGGGCCCTCATCAGTGGGGCTCCCAGGTGGTAGGGGCTGCTCCTCCACACCACCAGCAGCAGCAGCAGGATCATCATCATCGGCATCATCACCAGCAGGATCAAAATCAGCCTCATCATCATCAGCATCTGCATACTCACCAGCAGGATCATAATCAACAGCAGCAGCAGCAGCAGCAGCAGCAGCAGCAGCAAGACCAGGATGAGCAGCAGCAGAGTAAGCACCAGCAGCAGGGTCAGCAAGACCAGGAGCACGAGAAGAACGAGCAGGACCAGCAGGACCAGCAGGACCAGGAGCAGCTTGAGCAGAGTACGCAGCAGCAGAAGCACCACCGCCAGGAGCAGCTACAGCAGAAGCTCCAGTAACAGAAGAGCGAGCCCAAGCAGTAGAAGCCCCAGCAGAAGCAGAGTCAGGGACATGGGGCGCGAGGGTGGCCCTGTCCCTCTTGCCAGGGATGGCGGCAGGTTGCTGAGCCTTTCGCTTCTTCCCCATGGTTGTGGGGTTGCTGGCTGGCAGGGAGGCTGGCAGGAAGCCTGTTAGGAAGCCTGTTAGGAAGCCTGGCAGGAAGCCTGGCAGGAAACCAGGCACCAAGGCTGGCAGACAGACTGGCTGGCAGGGAGGCTGGAAGGCAGGCTGGCAGCAAGGCTAGCAGGGAGGCTGGAAGGCAGGCTGGGAGGCAGGCTGGGAGGCAGGCTTGGAGGCAGGCTGGCAGCAACGCTTGCAGGCAGACACACAGGAAAGGAACTAGAAGTGTACAGCAGCAGGTCTTTCCTCGGAATGCTGGCCACGTGCGAGCTGCTTCCCTTTATATCCAGGGGGCTTGCCCAATGCATCCCCCCCCGCATGCGCAATTAACGCGCGACATCAATTGTTATTGATAAAAAAGGGCCATATGTGTGGCAGCTGGGAGGGTGGACCATACAGTTCCACTATGTTTGCACTGGAGGTTTATCTATCCCACAACTATCCTTACCCATCCCACAACTATCCTTACCCATCCCACAGCTATCCTTACCAATCCCACAGCTATCCATCCCACAGCTATCCTTACCCATCCCACAGCTATCCTTACCCATCCCACAGCTATCCATCCCAAAGCTATCCTTACCAATCCCACAAGCATGCAAAGGCTTAACCCTTTTTTCAAAGTTTTCCCCAACACTTTATTAAGTAAAAAAATGACCTGGAGTGGGTAGGAGCAGGTTCAGCTGGGCCTGGAGGGTGGTGCAGTAGAGCTGTGTTCCTCTCCTTCATCACCTGATACTGGGCCATGGGCATGTCCATGAGGGTCTAGCTCATGTACGTGATGAAGGGCTTGCGATTCAAGGATGGTATGTCAAAGTGGACCAGCTGGGAGAAGAGATCTGTGCTGGCTTTTATTGTGTCCCTGAACTCCAAGAGGACAGTGTGGCTCTGTCCCTCCAGTCTGCCTCCCTGCCTGCTTTCTGTGGAGGTGGAGCTGGGGGTGGGGGTGGGTTGGTCTCTGGTGGCTGCTTCTTCTTGCTTCATGTGAGACAGGGGATCCTCCATGTCCTCCGGCACGGGGAGTGTAGCTGTCGGGGGGGTCTCTGTCGTGGGGCCCTCCAAAGACACTTGCCTGGACATGGTAGCTGTCTCCTGGCTGGAAGAGGAGTTGTTCTCTGTGAGCTGTCTGAGGGAGAGGGTTGACAGAGGGGCTACTCCTCGGTGGCGGATCCCACCCTCCAGGAAGCTGCACCTGGCCATGACATAGGTCTCCCGGTCAGTGAGCTTGACAGTGCCTGCCCGGATTTCTTCAGGTGCAGCTTGCCATACCAGGTGTGCATGTGTTTCCACCATCCAAGGAGTACATCTGAAGTGTAGCCCAGGCTCTCCACCTTCTCTCTCCACGCTGCCTGCTTCCTCTTGGTGTCGCGAAACAGTCTGTGGCCCTTCCTCCACAGGTACTCATTCTCCCTCAGCCATTCCAGCACCTCCACATCATGGTCTTCAGGAATGGAGTACTGTTTCCTCTCTCCCTTCTCCTTGCCTTGCCTCTTCCTCCCTCTGGCAGGGGCTTCAGGGCCTTTAGCAGCAGCGCTTTGAGGGCGTTGTGGCTGGTCCACCACAGCAGCAGCAGGAGGAGAAGCACCAGCACCACCACCACCAGCAGCAGCAGCAGCAGCAGCAGCAGCAGCACCAGCAGCACCAGCAGCACCAGCAACAGGAGAAGCACCAGCAGCACCAGCAGCACCAGCAGCACCAGCAGCAGGAACACCAGGAGCACCAGCAGCAGCACCAGAAGCACCAGAAGCTTCAGAGTCAGCGCCAGGGGGTGGGATGGTGATTCTGTCCTTCTTGCCAGGGCTGGCAGGAGTAGGCACAGGCTTCCTCTTCTTCCCCATGGTGTTCTCTCAAGATGTCTCTGGCAGCAGCTCTTTCCTCTGAATGGTGACTGCTTGCGAGCTGCATCCATTTATATCCGCGGAGCTGACACAAATCATCCTCCCTGCATGCGCAGTGAACACTTTGCATCAGCTACACATCCGCTATGCATCCTATAGGCATCCGTGATGCATCCACGTCATCCGCTATGCATCCTCTCCTTCCGCTACGCGTCCGCTTCGCTATTCTCTCCCAGAAGCCCTGCGGATGTGTCATCCGCTTCCATCCGCTTCCAATTGCTTCCATCCGCTAGGTTTCCTATGAACATCTGCTTTACATCCCCACTACATCCTCCCCACTTCCGTTCCTTTCTGTTCTGTTTATGCAAATTTGGGGCACTTTTGAGAGAGGATAACAACAGATGGAGCCACCCCTGAAATTTTGCTCGTCCGCTGTGTCCTTTTTCCATACATTTTGCATCCGTCGGCCAGTGTGACCTAGCCTTTATATGTTAAGATGAATATGGAAATCATCAGCCTCCCAAAAACTAATCTTCTAGCATGTAAGAAAAAGGAAGTCTCTCCTTGCCAAGAGGGTCCTATAAGGCTGAAATAATTTCCATTTACTTTGTCCTTCCAAAGTCAAGACTGTGATTATTCCATAATTCTTTCACCTGATTAATTCTTAACTATGAACATAATTACATTCTCCAGAAGGTAAATCACTCTTATAAATCAGTAGTTGCTGACAGTTCATGGTTCTGAAATTCTGCAACAAAATCAGAAAGGAAGACCATAGAGAAAGGAATGTGCCCATTAAAGTTTTTAGTCTTTACAGATAAAGCATTTGGCTACAATCTTGCACACACCACCCTGGGAATACTATATTTCATTGAAATTAATAGGGCTTATTACAGTGTAAGCACATGTCCTGCATATTGATGAAATTGTACTAACACTTTTAAAGCAAGTCCAGAAAATAAAGGCAGCAGAACAAGGGTTTTTATGTACTATATATATAGTTGAAGATTGTTTTGTATTAATTCACTGAAGGAGAACTAGAGGTCATCTTTCAGTGAAAAATATATTATGGGAAGAAATATCCATCTGATTCAATTCCAAGCTGCGAGAAAGGCACTGGAGACAAAATGGAGGATGGAGGCAGATTGGAAAGAGAATCCATTTACTGATGAACAGAATCACATGTTTGTAGTTCTGATGCAGTTGACAAAATGGAGTTGAGAGAGAGAGGGGGTTTTATACCTTTTTTGAGTTTTGCACTTGAACTTCCTGTTCCTATGCACGAACCTATATTCTATTGGCTGTTGTCAGATTCCTATGGGGTCATGTAGGAGTTATGTAGGGGTCATAGATAGCTCCATAGGCAAGACAGGAAATACAAATCCTAAGTGAGCTAAGTTTGGTTGAATTTTGCAATGCTCTGAGAGCATGTGATGCAATGAAGGTTTGTGTTATGAAAGGGTGTTGGGCAATCCCTATAATGGCTTAATAGCTTTCATTCTGTTTTGGCTCTTGGGTGAGGCCTAAACCTATCACTCTGCCTTTGTTCAGACTTTGCTGCAAGGAAATTCAAAATATCCTGCCTTGAATAGATTTCTGTATGCAGTATTTGCTTTACCTATGAATAGAATTTTCTCCTGTGAAAAGATTCAGAAAATCTTTTTCTGCTGTGACATCTCCTGTGGACTATTAGGGAAAGTTGGGATTGCTTTCTGTCTCTAAAAACATGTTTCTTCATTTCTCCTTTTGGGAAATATAATGTTCTGCCTTTTTAAATATTCCTCAAAATATTTCATTCTTCCGGGGGTGGGCAGGTGGGTGGGGTTGGCTTCTCACTGTATGAAATCAGCCAATTTCAAGAAGTTGAAATAATACATTGATACATATGTCCAGAACCTGTAGGAGATATAATTATTTTTTAATTATTTTTCCCTGAATAAATTGTCATGAAGGATGTAATTTCAAATAAGAGTGAGAGGTCCATTCAAAATATAACTGAGAAAAGGTCCATTTTAAATGTGTTTTATGGCCATGATCTTTTTCTGCCTTAAAAATTTTATGCTTTAATATTTTTTTTAATGTTTAAAGCATGAATATGGGAAAGCACAAATATATTTTATTAATCAAAGTGGTATATGCCATTTCATATTTCTGCTTTTAATATTAAATGTGTCTCTGTACTTGAATCCACTTAATTGCTTCTAATTATTATTTTTTAGAAGCTAATAATGGTGTGAAAGAGGTAACATATGATCTATGATTGCAAGAGAAGAGATTAGTATCTCCCTGCTATAACAATAAAGCAAATATTTTATATATAAACTCTTTTATGCTTGTCAGATTAGACTTGTAACATTATTTTGAAGTATTAAAAAATAGACCAGGAGTTATGGCAGACAGATGGACTTCTAAAGGAATTATTTATTCTAATTCTTACACATATTTAACAGATAATTAGAGTTGGAAAGGACCTTGTAGGTCATCTAGTCCAACCCTCCGTCCAAGCGGGAGACCCTACACCATTTCTGACAAATGGCAGTCCAATCTCTTCTTTGAAAGTCTCAACTGATGGCATTCCCACAATTTCCAAGGGAAGCTGTTCCGTTGGTTGATTGTTCTCACTGTCAGAAAGTTTCTCCTTATTTCCAGGTTAAATCTCTCCTTGTTCAATTTCCATCCATTATTCCTTGTCTGGCCTACAGGTGCATTAGAAAATAGCTTGATCCCTTCTTCCCTGTGGTAGCCCCTCAAATATTGGAAGACCGCTATCATGTCTCCCCTTGTCCTTCTCTTTACTAGACTAGCCAAGGCCAGTTTCTGCAACCGTTCTTCGTATGTTTTAGCCTCCAAAAAATGAGAAAATACAATTACAGGAGGAAATTATTAAGAAGATATTGAAATGTGCTGAAATGAGTAGATTGACATTTGAAATCAGAGAACAACATGATAAACAATTTTATAAAATTTGGGATCTATTCTATCAATGGTTAGACAATAAAACATGGTAATGAAATATGTAGATTCTTAGAAAATAATAACTATATAAAGATGTATTCTTTTCTTACTATATCTACAAAATGATTGTAGGATAGATTTGAGATAATAATATGAACTGTCATAAAACAAATTAAGTAAAATATGGATTATTTCGTAAAACATGAATGAATAAAAGTATAGTCAAATGATTGATTAACAATGATATTAATGTATTTAATATTTGATTGAAAATAGGAGAATATATGCAATGTAATCGTAATTGAAGACTACAAAATGGAAGCACAAAACAATTTGTAAACCAACCGACACACTGTATGTATATATATGGAAGATGGCTTGATATTTTAATTTTTTGTTTGTCTATGTTTGTCTTAAAAACCAATAAAAATTAAAAAAAAGAAAAGAAAATAGCTTGACCCCTTCCTCCCTGTGGCAGCCCCTTAAATACTGGAAGACCGTTATCATGTCTCCCCTGGTCCTTCTCTTCACTAGACTAGCCAAGCCCAGTTCCTGCAACCGTTCTTCATATGTTTTAGCCTCCAGTCCCCTAATCATCCTGGTTGCTCTTCTCTGTACTTTTTCTCAAGTCTCAACATCTTTTTTATAATGTGGTGAACAAAACAGGATGCAGTACTCTAGGTGTGTTCTTACTAAGGCTTTATAGAATGGTATTAGTACTTCCCTTGATCTTGACTGTATCCCTCTATTAATACAATTTAGGATTACATTAGCTTTTTTGGTGGCTGCTGCATGCTACTGGCTCATATTTAGCTGGTTGTCTACTGAGACTCCAAGATCCCTCTCACAGTTACTGCTATTGATCCTGGTTTCACCCAGTCTATATGTGTACTTTTGGTTTTTCTTGCCTAAGTGTAGGAATTTAATTTTCTCTACATTGAATTTCATTTTGTTAGATATGGCCCAGTGTTCCAATATGTCAAGATCCATCTGGATCTTGAGCCTATCTTTATTTGACATTTAAGGATAAGATAATATTGTGGGTTTTTTTTCTATTTCCCAAACATTTTAAGCATATTCATTCATGGCCTGCTTATCTCTGATTGGACCATTGTAATAAAATCTACACAGAACTGCCCTTGAAAAGTATCTAGAAACTTCAGTTGGGCAATTAGGTCTGTTTCTGGTAGAATATATGTTACGTTTCTGCTCTGTAAGTTGCATTGGTTTTGAGTTTGTTTCCAGGTCTAATCTGAGGTATTAGTTTTGACCTTAAGAGCACTATATGGCATGATATCCAGCTATTTGAGGGATAGTATTTCCCCAATTACACCTGTCCATCCCACCAGATCCAGTATTTAGGGAAGTACAGTTGGTGGACCCTAGTTTGAAGGCCTTTTCAGATGTGACATCAGCATTGTGGAATATTCTTCTCCCTCAGTTGTGGTTGGTGGCATTTGCTCTTGACTTTCCAAAAATCCCTCAAAACCTGACTGTGCCATCAGGCCTAGGAACCCAAGAGAACTGATGAACTTATGAATAGTTCTAATACTAGACCTAGTATTATCAACATCCCTTCAGCCATTATTTATTTTTTAGCTTTATGTTTATAGAAACAACATCTACCTATTCTAGTCCTTGGGAAGAATAATAGGTGAAGAAAAATTCAAATTCCAGTCTTAACATCAGGCTGGCTGTACAACCACCACCACCACCAACAACAACAACAACAACAATACTAATAATAGCAAACTAACCTGCTCAAACTACTAAAAACTCACAGAAAATATCCCACCTACTGTACATGGATGATCTGAAGTTATATGGAAAATTGGAAATTGAAATCCAGTCACTGACCAATATAGTTCAAATTCTCAGCACTGAATCAGCATGGAGTTTGGTCTGGACAAATGCACCACAGTGGCACTGAAGAAAGGTAAAATCATAGAAAGTGATGGAATCAAAATGCTCAATGAACAAACCATTAAATGCCACCAACCCAAAGCCTACAAATACCTGGGCATACTGCAGCTTGACAATGTCAAGCAAGGACAAGTGAAAAATGTGGTCAGCAAAGAAAACACACAAAGGGTCAGAAAACTTCCAAAAAGCAAACTGAATGGCAGTAACACCATCAAGGCTCTAAATACCTGGGCCATACCCATCATCAGATATACTGCTGGGATCGTAAACTGAACACAGGCAGAGCTGGACAGCCTGGATAGGAAAATGAGAAAATTGATGACCATACACTTTTACACTACACCAACATAGTGACGTTGACAGGCTATATTTGCCCAGAAAATCAGGGGACAGGACTTTTGCAAGTGAAGCAGACAATTGAAGAAGAGAAGCATGCTCTGGCAGATTATGTGAAAGACAGTGTTGAACCAGCTTTGATGAAGGTCAACAATAGGAAGCTGCTCAAAGTGCAGTGAACCAAGAATCAGTACAGGAAAACAACGATGTAAACTCTGACTGACAGCTGGTGTAACAAAGCACTGCATGGACAGTTCCTTGAAAAGATCCAAGGAAAAGTAGATAAGGAAAAGACCTGGTTATGGCTGACCAATGAACACTGAAGAAAGAGACAGAATGCCTGATTCTTGTAGCCCAAGAGTAAGCCATCAGAACAAATGCAATCAAGCCAGAATAGAAAAATCTACTGATGACCCCAAATGCAGGCTCTGCAAAGAAGCAGTCGAAGCCATCAATCACATACTGAGTTGTTGCAAGACAATCGCTCAGACTGACTACAAACAATGTCACAACACAGTCACTTAAACGGTCCACTGTACCTTGTGTCACAACTACCATCTGCCTGTAGCAAAGAACTGATGGGATCATAAACCTGAAAAAGTAGTCGAAAATGAGCATGCAAAACTATTGTGGGACTTCTAAATACAGACTGACAAAGTTTTGAAGCACAATACCCCAGATATCATAATTGTGGAAAAGAAAAAAGTGTGGATCATTGACATTGCCATGCCTGGTGACAGCAGAATCGATGAGAAACAACTTGAAAAAAATCACCAGATATCAGGACTTGAGAATCGAACTACAGGGACTCTGGCATAAACCAATGCAGGTGGTTCCAGTGGTACTCAGCATACTGGGGACTGTGCCTAAAAACCTAGGCAAGCACTTAAAAACAATTGGTGCTGACAAAATCACCATTGGTCAGCTGCAGAAGGCCACCTGACTGGAATCTGCTTGCATAATCCGCCGATACATCACGCAGTCCTAAACACTTCGGAAGTGTTCGACTAGTGATTTGTGATACGAAACCCAGCATAATTATCTCGTTTGCTGTAGATTGTCATTTTTTGTGTCAAATAATATAATAATTGACATTGCAATACCTGGCGATGCATGAATTGAAGATAAGCATCAAGAAAAAATTGCAAAGTACTGGGACTTACAAATTGAAATTGAGTTACTTTGGAAAAAGAAATAATGTGTTATCCCAATTGTAATTGGAGCCCTTGGAGCAATACCTAAAGGGCTACCTCGCTATTTGGAAATTCTGAATTTATCAGACTTGAACACCCTGATTCTACAAAAAACCACCCTACTTGGACCAGCTTATATCCTCCGATGCTACCTGAACAGTTCCTTGGTCCTTGGTTATGACTCGAGCTGTTGAGTTACTAACCAGCTCCAAAAGCTGTGAATCTCACCATAGGTTAACCACAATAACAACAACAATAGTCTGTCCCAGGTCTTTGGGAAGGTCTCACTAGATTGATAAAAATGTCAAATCCAATCAAAACCTCTGGCTAACTATGCAGTTGGCCACAATAACTATAGATAATCTGTACATTGACAAAATTCCCATCTGTCAATTCAAAAGCAACACTGCGTGGATCTGCACAGATATCATGCTGCTACATTATGATATCCTAGAACATTCTTGGCAAGAATTTGATACATGTGAAGGCCAACACCAGCTAAAGAACTAGCAGTACATTGTTATGAATAGATAACACTATCTAATTAATAATAATGTGTATTAATTATATTTTTATCTTTGTTACATGGTGCCCCAAGTCAATTGTATTGTGAGAAAGGTGGCTATAAGTTGAATAAACAAATATTTTTACTTCTATTGAATGATGAGTCAGTATGATCTAAGGATCAAGGTATCTAGTTTTATCAACTAGAATTGACAAAACACTTCTTTTCTTCCAAGTTTTGGATATTTGAATTATATTCCTCATCCATATCATAGCAGCTACAATTTAAATGGGGTATATCTTCACATCAGTGTTCTTTATACAAGTATCAAATATAAAATGATGCTCCATATTCAGACCTTACCATGTGTTCACTATAATAGTCCTCCAACATTGCTAAGGTCAATGTAGAGTGCAAATGACACATGAAATTAACTTAGACCTAGTCCTTAACTCCAGGAGTGTCAGGATGAGGTGAGTGTCTCAGAAGTTAAGCATGAAATTGAATAGAGAACTGTGCTTCATAAATGGTGACCCAAGAATCATTTGACTTCATTACTTGATGCTCTGTACATTGTCATGTGATTTGGCCTTCCTTGGACCATTCAACCATTCTATTAAAAGAGTTTTCAAGGCCAGAGAGTTTCCTAGGCCAAATGCAAATGAATGTCTTTGCATTGGGGATCAGAATTTTCATACTGCTAGTTATATTGTGAGGCATACATTAACCATCATCTAGAATCTAGGCAATTTTTCCCTTGTAATATTTATAATCTTCTTTAATTTTTCTTCTTCTGTTTTTCTCCAAAACATACATGTTTTTCAGTATATCTGAGTACAGATATACTGTACTGTACAGTATATTTTCTGTAACATGGAAGTTTTAGTTTACTTATCCTTTAGTTAGGGCAACAGTTATACTGAAATATATTGATGGTCAAAAATAATAATTAAATTAACATATTTCTATTTAAATACCATATTCAGAAGTAGCTATAGATTCTGTTGTAGCTAAAATGAGATACATGGTCATACAAATAGGCAGGCTGATTTATCTTGGTCCACTTATTACATCTGAACCACTTACTACATCTGATTCGAAGAAAATTTGGGAAATTTAATATAAGGAATAATAAGGAATGTTCAGTCATTGCTACAAGAGCACTAATATCAACACTAGCAACTTGAAAATGATAGCATTTCTACTCTCTAGATTACCTGTCTCTGAATGGGGAATCTTTATATCCATCTAGCTAGCTAATTTGCATGCTACGCAACTCCCCAAAAGCTGGGTTGGGCAACTCATAAAAACTAAAACAGGAAAAATACAATCAATAACAAGAATGATTAAAGTAGACAGGAACAAAGCAAAGAAAATTAACTGTTCCTTGCCTGGGCACAGAGCAGATCTTCAAGGTCCTTTTAAACAACAGGAGAGTCACAGCTGATACCTGCTATTTGAGAGCAGGACTATCCATTCTATGATTTATTTGCAATCCCATCCAAAGAACAGATGGGGTATTCTGGGTGACTCATGGCTATTGAGGTGATTCCCCGTTAGGAGAATGAGCGCATGTATAGAGAGTAGTGTTGGAATAATACACACTCAGTACACAGATACACTGTACAGTTAATGAAGGTTTTTACTTCCAGAAATGTTTAAGCAAAGTCCAAAATAAGCAGTCCAAAAGTCATTCACAGGTTAATCAATCAGTTTTTCAGTCCAGGAATATTCCAGTAACAAAGTCCAGTGTCAAAAACAGTTAAGAATCAGACTTGCATTAAATCCAGTAATATCAGTCAATTAGGAAAAATGGAGCAATAGCAATACTTTCCAACAGAAGGAAATAAAGATGCACTCTCTTCTCTTCTGAGACTCAGACTAATACAGTCCAGGTTTCCAAATCTGTGTGGGTAACTTCAATTTGGTTTTCTGCCATGCCAACGAGTGAATGGCAATTCTCCAGTTATTGTATTTACTACATTATTTAAAACATGGTTACTACACATTAGGGCCTCACCCCTCAGTATTTCAGGTAAACCTATATTAGATAACATTGTGCAAGTCATGGCTTGTAATGTTTGCCCTCTTCATTCTATAAACGAGTTATGTTGTGGTCTGTAAGGTGCAGAACGTTTATGTTCCACACCAGCCAATTTCAGCATATTTTGGAATCTTTTGTTAACAAATTCAGTCCCATTATCAGTTACTACTGTAATTACTTTACTTTTCATTTTTCTCTCAGCAAACCTTAGCCAATTAAAAAAATGTTGGAATGTTTCTGTTTTGTTCTTCATAAGATAGCAGAAACCGTATCTTGAGTAACGGTCCATAATACTCAAAATATAACAGGCACCTCCTAAACTTGGTTTCTTAGGACCAATTATGTCAGCAAATACAACCTCTAAAGGTTCTTTAGTCTTAAACCCATTTAGTCTGTTTGCAGGAGTAACTTTACTCTTTTCTTAACTACAAGCATTACAATGTAGATACTTGCTACAATGTTTCAGTTTTACTCCCTCTGACAATTGAACAGTTTGTTTGAGCATTTTGAAATTAATATGCCCTAGACGTCTATGTAGTAAATGCATACATTCATCATGTGGCTTAACATTGTTATAAACTGAGTTAGCCATCTTCAACTGATCATCATGTATTACATATAAATCATTCTTTAAAGTAGCAGTAACATTTTTACCCTCTTTCTCTATTATACAGTTATCTCCCCTAAAGATTACTACATAACCAAGATTAACTAAGGCCCTTACTGATAGCAAATTAAACTTCAGTTTAGGTACATATAACATGGTTAAATGTTCGTTTATACAAGAACAATATGCAGTACCTTCACCTGATGCTTTTATCTTCCATCCATTTGCCAATGAAAAATGTTGTTTACTCGTGGACATCTTTACAAACCTTTTTCTATCTTTAGTAATGCACTGTGATGGTCCACTATCAACAACCCACAAATCATTGTTTACAGTTGAATTGCTAGACATAGCTAAACTAACATTCTTTTTAGCCTTCTGGTGTTTGCCAGTATTCTGTTGTTTTCCCTTCTTATATAATTTAGCTATATGTCCCCTAGCCCCACAAAAAAAAACATTTCCTAACAGTTTAGGCATTAAAGATAAATCCTCTTCTTGTGGTTGTTCCTTCCTCAGTTGTTCCCTATCAAGCCGTCTTCTTGCCTCTTCTTGCAATCTTCCAGTTATGTCAGTCAATGTCAGTTTATCTCTGGGCAGGACTTCCAGTGAAGATACATAGTCATCATAACTTTCATCCAATGAGGAAAGAATGATGTAAACTTGATGCTCTGAAAATATTAATTCTTTTTCATGTAGCTCTTGGAAAGTTCTTTTCATGAAGTTTAAATGAGTTAGCATATCTCCACCTTTCAGAAGACGTACTCTAAACAGTTTACGTGTAAGATGTATGTGTGCACCTACACTGTCACAAAAATAAATCCTCTTCAAATTCTGCCAACACTTTGCAGCAGACTCTTCTCCACGAATATGGACTAGCTTCTGGTCACTCAGTGTTAGTCCAATTATACAAAGAGCTCGTTCATTGTTCTGTTTAAAGTCAGCAATCTTCTTGGCATCATCCTCATTATCTGGATCCCAAGCATTTACATCTGGTGGATTTTGAATTACATTCCATAAACCTTCTTTACATAGAAGTAGACCGCATTTCATAGACCAGGAAACATAGTTTGTTCCATCCAACCGGGTTATCAGTGATAGACTTGTGGAAGTGTCTTGTGCCATCTTTATCAGGATAGTAAACCACAATTAAACAGTAAACAGCTGTCTGTATACAGTACTGTGCATTCACACTAACTCTCAGTTATCTGAGCCTGGTATGGCCTGGGCCCATAACCAGTGTTGAGGTAATTCCCCGTTAGGAGAATGAGGGCATACAGGGAGACATATAGAGAGTAGTGTTGGAATAATACACACTCAGTACACAGATACACTGTACAGTTAATGAATGTTTTTACTTCTAGAAAAGTTTAAGCAAAGTCCAAAATAAGCAGTCCAAAAGTCATTTACAGGTTAATCAGTCAGTTTTTCAATCCAGGGATATTCCAGTAACAAAGTCCAGTGTCAAAAACAGTTAAGTATAAGACTTAACATTAAAGTCTGATATTAAAGACATTAAATCCAGTAATATCAGTCAATTAGGAAAAATGGAGCAATAGCAATACTTTCTAACACAAGGAAATAAAGATACACTCTCTTCTCTTCTGAGATTCAAACTAATACAATCCAGGCTCCATCTTAAGGCCATTTTAAGGCCATTTGAGAAACCACACCCAATTGCATGCTCTTGCATTCCCTGAAAGAGACAGTATTAAAATGTTTATCCTGGTTTATATATTTTTAACCCAAATACCTTTTAGGTGTTTCATATTCCTAACAATGGCCCTTCAGTTGCCATAGGATTAGTTTCAGATAGTTTCTTCCTTCTGTCCCAGTTTCTTCCTTCTGTCCCAGTGGGACAGAAGACAGATTCACTTGGCCATCCCATGGTCAAAAGAGAAATATTTCTGCAATGAACACTAATAATATTCTTATTGCATAACTCTAATAAAAATAAAACTGCTTCATTGATGTTACTATTCCGCATCAAGCTAAATCCAGACCTTATAATAATAGTCACTGTCAAGATCGCTGATAGTAGAAATAATAGATTTAATTAAAAAAAATAGAGAAAATAAGTAAAATTTAATCAGGTTAAAGTAGTGATATAAAGTAGTGATATAAATGTGCCTATATAATACATATAATATGCTTATATGTCATCAATGTGACATCAAATCAAGTGACATCACATCAAGTGACATCACATCAAGACTGCCTTCAAAACAGACAAAAAAATAGCAGCCATCCTTAAAAACCCCAAAGACAAAATTGACCTGGAAAACCAAGGCATATACGAAGTTCCCTGTGCATCATGCCCGGCCACATACATTGGACAGACCAATAGAAGAATAAGTACCCGCCTGGATGAACACAAAAATGCAGTAAAAAAGCTGGAACACACCTCCTCACTAGTCCAACACATGAAAGCCACAGGTCATAGCATCAACTTCAATGGCACCAAAACCCTAGCCACTATAGAAAACCCCAGCCACAGAATCATCAGAGAAGCCATAGAGATTGAAAAAAGACCTGAAAGCATGAATAGAAGAGATGATTCCACCAGACTGTCAATCATTTGGAAGCCTGCACTCTCAAATAGAAAGATCTCCACACCACAAGCCAGGCAAACACATGGGCACAAACAGACTCCCTCTGATACCTCCAGCTCAAACACCCCCCCACCAGGCACCCAGATGAAACCTAGCTTCCTAATAGATAATAGCCGTCCTTTCACACGAAGCCAAGCTGCACTGAAAGCCTCCAATACAGGAACAGAGTGTTGCCAGCCAATCAAAGCCACAAAACAGACAGAAGAAACCAGAAACACCAATCAAACAAACTCCAAGTCCAATAAACACAGACCAAGACTCCCAACCAATCAGGATGTAGAAAAAAACATCTTGCCACAATAATAGGCTAGCCTCACATTTAAAACCAACGGCTGTGAGACCCTGACCCACATACAAACTCAATACAGAAGCCTGATGATGGCAGATGAGATTCTGCTGAAATGTTGCTGCAACTTTAAAAGCACTACAATGACGTGGGATAATACCCGAAGGAAGCTGAACATGTAAGTACCC